>VDFB02107933.1:0-13156 GCA_007258455.2 Sequoia sempervirens | reverse complement strand
TGTCACATTCCTATCTTTGAAAGATAAGAATTTGCTGATGATCATCTGCAATTCATTTGCATCGGGGCCCAGTGTGTTCTTGGCTACTGCAATTGTCTTCAAGATTACATCAAAATATCTGATTGTTGCAAGTCTATGTTCTTCATAAGAAGTTTGCATTTTATCAAGGATTATCTGATGATTAACAAATTTATGAATTGAATCCATGGTAAACTGCTCTGATTCTAATTGTTGACGAAGATTTGCTGTCATTTCTATAGTAACTAAATCAGCTGCAAGTAATTCACCTTCATGATTCAAAATTGTACAAGAGATTTTCTCAAAACTTGAAAGAATATCCTGCTGAACTTCATCATTCATTTCTAATGTGGCCTGGATATCTTTGATAAGATCTTGAATAACTAATGACTTATTCGTCATAAGTTCTTCAAATTCTATGTACTTCTCTCTATTTGGTAAGATTGAATTACTGCATAGAATTTGTAACTTGACTTGATCTATCTCATGCCAGATTTTTAAATCCTTTTCAAGCGATTCCAAACTTTGCTTGAAAGCTTCCAAAGTTTGATTCAATTTTATCTTTGCTATTCTGACATTGTTTAGAACTTGCAACGTCTTTTCAATCATTGGAATGCTTTGATCAATCAGCTGAGTTATCCATGAATCAACTGCTTTGGCCTTTTGTGCAATTTTCTCTAATTGTCTGACTGATTGATTAGAAGGGACTGAACATAGCGAATCAATTGCTTCTGATGATCCAGTAATCCTTTGAATAATTGAAACTAGCTGATCATTGTCCTCCTTGAGCTTTTCTTTTTTGGCTAAAAGTTCATTATAGCTTTGTGCCAAAATCGTCACTGAACTCTGAGCATCTTGCATTAGGTTAGCATGAGTTTGCTTGCCCAATTCCACCCTAGTGAATCTGAAATCAGATACCTGCATCTCTTCATGTGGTTTATCAACAAGAGGTTCTGCAATTTCAGCATATTTCATTTTATTGCTGTCAACAAACACTTGCGAGACTGTTTTTGCCTTCTTCGCAACCATTGGTTTTGATTTCTTCAATTTTTGGAAATCAAAAACATCAGGAGACACTGCTTGTTTCTTTCTTTTAGGAGCAATTGAATTCAACCATGGAGGAAGATACAAGGTTGTCACATCTGAAATAGCAACTGCAGTCTCCGTAGAAATAGACTTAGTTTGTGTTACAACTGAAATTCTAGAGGGTGCCTCAGTTTGTATAGCAACTATATTTTGCTCAAAAGACAAATTACAACTAGGATTAGTGTTGGCGTAAAATCTAACACCTCTGGAGTGCAGGTTTGTACAGACAGCTATGTACACTACGCAATGAGTGCTCTTCAAATTAGGAGGGGAAGCTCCCTCATTGTGCTGGAATGCATGAAAAGAGAAGTAATCTAAGTCCTATCTTTTTGTTCTCAGCTGGAAGAGGCACAAGGTTAAGAAAACCAAGAACGTTGCAGCTAAGGATTTTCTGGTTTCGCAGATCAGTAACTACAACTAAGCTAACTACTTTAAATCTATCCAGTTTCCTCAAGAAAACAGAGTATGAGGAAATGGAGCAGGGATTGACTATCGGACGATAAACGAGTTTAGACTCTCTAATTGAAGGCAAGGTGGCGCAACTATCATCTCAATCTAAACAAGCTTATTGGGCACAAACAGATTTAAGAATTTACCATGACAATCTTATGAAACCCTATGTGGCATAACACTTGATCTTCCCAAAATAGGTAAAACTGATAAAACAAAATTCTTTATCATTACAATCTCAATAAACCCTCTATGTGGCATAACCTTTTAATTATACCGATAAAGATCTTCACAAACAGATTTATCAATGTAACTTCTAAACCCTATGTGGCATAACCATTGATCACAATGGTAAATTAACACAAAAACAGATTTTATCATCCTCAACTTTGAACCCTATGTGGCATAACAATTGACCTAAATGGTAAATATGTTCAAACAGATCTAACTATGAGAGGAATTTACCACGCCAATCTTATGGAACCCTATGTGGCATAACACTTGATTGAAAGTAGTAAAGACTTCACAAAACGATTTTATCATCACAATCTCACGAACCCTATGTGGCATAACCCTTGATTGAAATGATAAAAGATTCACAAGCCATAAAGAATCCACCATTACAATTGCATGAAACCCTATGTGGCATAACACTTTAATCATAATAGCCAAGACACATGAACAAATACCAAAAGAGCAATATTGAGGGCAAGGTAGGCGAAAGCATATATTTCTCTCAAGCAAAAGTTATTTTACAAATGAGCAAAGTTTCCATTTATATACATCAAGGCGTAGGTAACCCTTAAAATCACCTTTGTGTTAATTCATACCTCGCAAATGCATGCAAGATTTATTACTAAACCCTAATAAAGTAAACTATACAGTTAACTGGAAAGCTACCATCAGTTAACCGGTACATCTAACCTAAATGGACAATGTGCAAGCATGCACGCCCTTATTTAAAGCAAAGTTAACTGGACACTACCTTTAGTTAACTGGAAACCCTAACCCTAACTCCTGTGTTGATAATTCCAAGGACGAGATAAGCATGTGTTAAGTCAGCAAGTAAACTCAAGACTGAAAGTCGAGTTAACTACTGCTCATGACTCAACCCTCGAAATTAACTGCAGGTTCCAACTGGCAGATCACTCCATGTCAACTCGGTCTAACACTTCGACCAAGAACTCATTAATTACTCTGTCTTCCGTCACTCTGACACTGTTCAAAAATAATAATCTGCTTCTTCAATTCTCTGTCGCCTTCTTTGACTGTGTGCATACATTCTTTGACATCTTCAGTCTCCTTGAAACTCGCTGAAATTTACTGAAAAATGTGATCAGAACCTCCATCAAGATATCATAAACATGCTTCTGAAACTTAGTTTGTACAACCTCGAGATCAGCGTAGGTACCATTTTCACGAAGATAATGACATAAGATCTGAGTGACTTTGGCGGCTCCGTAAATGAAGTGATCTCTCGCCTTTGCAACTTAACGCTTCGTCGGGCTTGCCTCGATGAAAACCTAAATTAAGACTGATTTGGTCTTGAATTCAGTCTAGTTGAATCGCCTTCTGAAAAACTTGCCCGTTGACTGTGAACACGGCTATGTTCTAACAACTTTCTCCAGAAAGCTAAAATGGCTCCTAGTGAGGCTAAAAATACCCTGTCGGAGGATAATTTTCACCAAAAATTCTGAGACATGGGTTTTGTCTAGAAAAGGATTCTAAGACAACCCACAACGTCAGAATTGAGAAAACCGTTTAGCCTAACATGCAGAGACTTTTTAGTCAAGAACTGCAGGGGTTTTAGAGCTTCCGGGGCAATTTTTCTTGAGAGAAAAATCCGAAACATGCTTTATGCACAACGGAATTTTGAACAAACCCAGATGATGAGATTTTCAAAAAGATGTGATTTTGGCCCACATGCAAAGAAATTCTCGGAAAAAAGCACAGAGCTTCAGAATGAAGGCTACGGGGCAATTTTCTTGAAAAAATCTAAGACGTGGGTTTTGCTGCAAATACTGAAGTATGAGAACCCAGATGATCAAATTCTGAATATGTATTGAATTTCTTTGACATGCAAAGAAAGTACCTAAGGTGAGAAATAGAAGAAATAAGACAGAAGATAGAAAGTTTTGCTTGTCTGCTTCTGAAAAATCTGCAAATCTCTTCTCTGGTACTTGATGAAACCTGCATGCAAAGTGAAAATAAAGTCTGGAATCTTCTTCCTCTGCACAATCTGAACTCGTTGCTATGAAGAACGCTGAATTCGGACACCTGTAGCACCTTTAGCTTGCTGCTCGCTCAAGAAAAATATGAACTTCGAAGTTTGAAATGAAGAAATAATGGACGCCAAGGCTGAAATAAATAAGCTTTCATCATTGAAATTCGCATAAAGCACTAAAGCTTGAAAAATGGCGCCTTGGCTTCTAATTGGACCTCATTTTAGTTAACTGAAACTAAAATACGCTAAATAAAGCACCATGCTTGAGGGTTTCCCTTTCAATCTTCAGTTGCAAACTTATTTAAAGCCTCATGCGAGTTAGACTTCAGTTAACATTCCTTGTTGAATTCGCCATCTTCATGCTTTAAATCTAAAAATAGCAACCCTTTCAAGACTTCAGTTGACATTCAAGAAGTGAATGAATTCGCCAACTCAACACTTATGCTTCAATTCTAAAAATAGCAACCCTTTTGGAACTTCAGTTGTCATTCCTTGTAAAGTGCGTGGCTTCACAAATTATGCTTCATCATTTTAAAATATCTAAACATGGCGACCCTTTTGAAAACTTCAATTGACACTCAATGAAGCACTATCTTCACTAAAACTTCACAATTGCAACCAAATTCGCCATGCATGTGAACTTCAGTTGACATTCACTGATAATCTTCAGTTAAGTGAACATGCAATCAAGTTAACTCAACATGCAAGATAGTTAACTGAACATGCAAACTAAAAGATCACTCCACATGCCAACATATGAACTGAAGATGACAACCTAGAAATCGTTTAGTCTAACTGCAGTCAGAACTCCAGTTAAGGCGTCCATTCAACTCACTTTCGAAAATTCAACTTTGAACTCTCAAGCGAATTCCAGACTTAGCCAAATTTCATGAAAATTTAAGCTAAAACCTCTGTCGGGACCTCTGTTCATCTCCTGACACTGGTTGACTGACTTCTCCGATTGGCTAGTTGACAGGTGCATCGCGAAGCTAAGCAAAAACTAATCAAAAGATATCTTGAGAGTGCACGTCATAATACTGACATCTGAAGGCTCAAAAATCCAAGCGCCATTTGCAAAAGCTGCGCTTTTCCTCAGACTTAGTCAAATTTTGACATCTGTATCTCGAACGAAGGGAAAAAACAAAATCCTTCATAACTTCTGTTTTATCAACTTTCAGGATGGGATCTCAGGTTCACTGCGAAGCTAACCTTATTCTGCACGACAGCTGCAAAGGCACATTTCCAAAGAAAACATCATCTGAAGGGTGAAAAACAAGGGCGCCCTTTTCCAAAGCTGCTCTTTTCATTCTAGACTTAGCCATTTCTGGAAACGACAAAAATAATATAAAAACTCCCATTGCGAGCTGATGAGACATCTTCTGAACTGACGGAGACAGGCAACGGAAAGCTGAACGTAACACGGACACACTGAATATCTGAAATCATCAGAAAGAAAGCATTAAAGGCCTGAAAAGCTTAGGCGCCTTTCTCAAAATGTGCTCTTTTGCTTTTTCCTCTGATACTTTGACTAAGATTTGACCCAACGTTTGGCCTCCAGTTCAAGCATTTCAGCAACTCAGATTCACCCACTGACGGATGCGTCGCGAAGTTCGAACAAAAGTGAGACAAACATCTTGGATGGCATTGAGCCAAAAACCTTCATTTGGCACCTCAAAAAGATGGGCGCCATTTCCAAAAGCTGCGCTTTTCTCCAGTGTTAGCCAATTCTCGCCTTCGCCTCGTTTTACGCTGTATCTTCCGTAACTCGAACAAAACAGGTCCATTTGACAAATTTGATAGCTTACTGTGAAGCTGACATGATGCCGGACAAATGTCTGGTGGAGGTGACAAACCCTAAAAACAGGATCTGGGCCCCTAAAAGATAGGGCGCCCATTTGAGAATCTGCTCCCTTCTCCAGAGAGAAAATTTTGATGTTTTTCTTCAGATTTTCATTTTTCCTTAAATCTCTTCAGTAACAGACCAATATGACACTGACACCAATTCCATATTTGAAAAGCCCAAAAACGACCTTCTGACATCACTTTAACAAGATTAAGACTCAATTAAGCAAAATGCCTTAGTGAAGCAAAAATTTTGGTTTTGGGTACAACAATTAGCCATGAAACAATCAAAGCTCGCTACAGATGTATCTATCTCTGGGAGAGTTATTTCTGACATGGCTGAAAAGATTGGATTTGTATCAAAAATATTCTCCAAGTTATTGGGCAAGCTTCTCATGGGAGTATTCACCATTGATAAAGACTGATGACTAGTTTCTTGAGGTGGAATAGAAGGGACAAAAACTGTGGAGAAGGAATCAACATCACTGTCGATAGGAGACACAGGAGATATGGCTGATTCTGGTATTGGAGCTTCAATGTGAGGAGTTATCTCACTTAGAATGGTAGAGGTTTCAAGAACCTCTTCTTCTTCTTGCTGATCCAAAACTTGAATCTGCATTTGATTAACTTCCTTTCCCTTTAGTGTTTCCTTTTCCAATGGTTGTTCCACAGCTCGGCTTACTTTTAACTTAATTCTAGTACCTGAAGAAGAAGCTCCTTCTTTTGATTTTTCTCTAATTTCTGATTTCAATCCTTTAGGACCAGTTGGATCATCTTCAGCCCTAACGTTGATTTTCATAGTTTTAACACCTATGCTTTTGAGCCAAGCGTTGGTGTTTGCCAAGACTGACTGAAATCTATCAAAAATAGAGACAGATTCTTTTTGAGACCACTGGATTGCAGGAATGGGGGCATTAGCAACTCCTTGTTCTTCATATTCAGGATCTAAAACCTGCCTATCATCAATTACTCCCTCTGGAACTAAGGTCAGATTCAGATCAATAATTTGCTCCACTGTAAGCCTGCAATAATCCATTCTGTATATATCCTTTTCTGTCCGGAGGTCTGCCCAAATGTCTTCAATGCGGTGCACATGAGTGAAGGCTCTTTTAATTTTGTCTTTCATCCTTCTATAATCAAAATCTATTCTGGCCTGAAATCTTTTCAATGTTATTTCCTGAAGTTCAGTCTCCATTGCTTTGGCTCTTGAAGAAGTTGTCAAAGAATACCTCCCAATTACCAATGGATTATGTGATGAAATACTGACTCCAGTCTTGTGTTGTGTAACTTGATGTGCATGCACTACCATCAATTGCCTTCCTAGCTCCATCAAAATAATCTTATCAGTCGGATACCTTGGAAGCATATAAGGTTGGTCTTCAAAGCAACCAACTCTCATATAAGTGAAGGTAGGGAATTGAAGAAACAAGCAGCCATACTCATTTACTTTATTCCAAGCTGCTTCAGATACCTTATTGTTTACCAATGCTTTGTCAAATAAACACATAAAATAACCAAAGAAAACATCTTAAACTCTTCTATAATGTGCCCGGCTTGGTTTTAAAGTCAGCTGATCATAATATTCCCATACAGGCACCAACGATTTGTTACCTTGAGGAGATAGGCCTGGAAAATGCTTCAACGAAGCTGCTATATAAACCAAGTATGAATTCATGTAAAAGGTAAGAGTGGTAGGAACCTGTGCAAGCTGTTCACAAGAACTGTCACTGATTATTTCTCCCCAGAATATTGGATGCTGTGTTTTTCTAATAACCACCATGAACTTATACATCCAGTTTTCAAACACATTAGAAACCTTCAACCCTGCTATTCTGCTTAGGAGAGTGATCATATCATTAATTTCTTCCTTAAAATCAGACCGATACAATTTGGGTATCCGGGTCACACAAGGCCGTGATTTGAGAAGCCACTTAGAATTGATATGTTTGATACAATCATTCTTTTTCTGCTCGAAATGTTTGTGAGCACTCTTCAATGTGATCTCTGAATATGTAGTAGCATCAGGAACTCTGAAAATTCTATTGATTGTCTCAGCATCAAGTCTGATAACTACGTTACCATCATCGTCTTTGATAGTTCTAGATTGACTGTCAAAACGGGATGCACATGCAAGAACGAATTTAGGCTCAAGGGCAGCAACAGGAAAAGAAGAGACCAGATGAATATGACTTCTCAGCAATTTCTGCATATCAGGAGAAGTAGATTTCTCAGCTCTCCCAAGAAACTCGGACATATCAATATGCCCAATTTCCGTGTCCTTGATTTCGTCAATATTCGAAACCACGTGAGACGGGGAAATCTCATTCTGATATTTATCAAATTTGTATTTCATCTTTTTGCTAATTGGAGAAGCTGGTTCGTCTGTCATTGAACAGGAATCTGCAAGACTGCGGTGGAAACCCCATAAGGTCAGAACATCATCAGCATCAACATAGGCGGACATGGTGAAACTCAAACCCTAGGACAATGAAATGGTTTTTAGAAAAATGATGGAAAGTGAATGGTGAAGACGAATTCGGAGCTTGATGGAATGATTGCAGTCAAAAACAACGTTTAGTCTTCTTGAAACAGCAAGACAAAGAGATTTTTGGCTTGGATTTTGAATCGTGTTTAAAAAGTTCGACTTTTGAGCTTTTTAAAAGCATTTCGGGTTTTTCAATGACTATAGCAATTTTTATAAAAGGCAGTCGGGATTTTTTGAACATTTAACAATTTCACAATTTTGCAATTTTGAAAATTGTAATTCAAGTTATAAATCCCGATTTGCATTTTTGGTTCTCAAAACCCGAAATGTGACTCAAAGCTAAATATTTGTTCTTTGTAGAAAATGACAATGGAGGATTTGAAGTGGATAAATGGAAATATAAGAAATGGGCATGGAAGATGGATGAAGACGGAATGAAGTAAAAACTTATTGCTGGAATGGCGTAATGAAAAATGCATTTCGAATGAGACATTTGGAAACTGAAAAAAATGCGTTTGAAATGAAGGCGAATAATGGGGGGGAAATATGGGATACAAAGTAAATGTGTAATCATATTTGAAAATGAAATGATATAGGATGAAATGAAGGGCGGATAATATGAAGAGTATATGGTAAAAATGCATTTTGAATAAGGACGAGCTAAATAACAGTGAAAACGCGTTTTATAAAGGCAGATGAAGAAAATGAAAACGCATTTTGTATGAAACAAAAGCGAATGAATCTATATATGGTGTAATGGAAAATAAACAAAGGCGGATGAGTATGCATTTCAATGTATATTAGTAATACATGTGAAAGAAAAATGCATTTTAAAGAAAAGACGTTGAAATTTAAAGCGAAATGCGTAAAAATAAATCACGTTTTATACAAAACAATAAGTAACAGAAAACGAAATTAGAAAGAAACAAAAAAGAAGAATAACATACCTGAAAAGAAGTTTGTAACTGAAAACAATGACGAAATAAACCCTAGGCGCGTTCAGAAAATAAAAGAGAACTGGCTATTTACTGATAAAATCCGAACTTCAAGCTTTAAGGTCGATAAAAACTCCTTGAAACAGGGAAGTCAAAACAAAAAAGGATTCAAAAAGCTCGAATCAGAATGGCGTCGGACTTTCTGAAGTCTTTTGCAAGATAAAATGTCATCAAAACATGAAATCGGGGTTTTAAGAAGTCAACACAAATTCTTTTGGCAAAATCGGGTTTTTTAGATCATTTAGCAATTTCATTTAAAACAAATTCGGGCTTTTTTGAAGCTTTTGCAAATGACAAAGTAAATCGAATTTTTAAAGCCATATAACAATTTTACTTTTTGTCAAAAATGAGGACTCTTAACAAATTCGGATTTTTGAGTCACTTAAGCAATTTCGGGATTTTAAAGAGCCTTAGCAATTTTGTTTTTAAGTCAAAATTTCCCTATTTGCTGAGTTACTTCAAAAACCCGATTTTGACCTAAAACATACTGAAAAAGACTCAGAAATTGACAAAAACGGAAACGAAAGAGGGAAAAAGAGTAGCCCAAAGGTTTATAAACTTAAAACTGAGATTTGTCACTCTATGCACCTCGTAATGTGTGCCATAGAGAAGAAAACTTTCAATTTTAATGCAAAATTTTGATTAGTTATCCCGATTTTTAACAAGTCAAAAATTAGGGACAACACAGTTGCTAGTCTATTTATTAAACTTCTAGGATGATTACAAATAAGATCCGGTATCATGCAAAGCAAAAAGCAACAATATATTTGAAGAAAACCTGACTGTTGCAGCAGCCTGATTGAGCATTTGAAATGGTACGGCTGTCATAATCTTGCACTTCTCCCTTTTTCAAACGCTTGTGAAATGTTCCAAATGCCTAGGCGCCCAGATGTGAAAAGCCAGATGACCAAAAAGGAAGGCGATCTACTCTGAAATAAAAGTACGGCTCTTTGAAGGTGGTACGGCCTGACAGCAGAAAGGTACGGCCTTCTATAGCAGCAAAGAAATTAAAATGTACGGCCCTCAATGGTGTTTCCAGACCTCAGGATAAATAGGCGCATAAACTGAGAATCTTTGCTGGATGAATCAGGAATTGGAAACCCTGAATGATAATGATCTCTGAATACGTTCTGTGATAATCTCTGAATGAGACTACCTCTTTGCAAGCAATAGATCAACTGTTATTTCACAGTCTTTGAATTGCAACACTGAAGATGGCTCGTTCTCCAATGCCTGTAGACAACGGAAACCCTAGGCTTCGTTCTCCGGAAGAAGACTTGCTCAAAAATTCAATAATCAACATAATGAGCTCGAATTCCAATGAAACCCTTATATCTCCTCAAAAGTGCGAATTCTCTCAAAAAGACATCATTAAAATAAATTCGAACTTTTCCTTTAATTATTTCAATAGTTTCAAACTTGATTTTTAATTATAAATTATAATTAAAAATGGCCCCTTCCATGATGGTCAACCCCTTCAGCAAAATCACTTAAGTTATAATATTTAAAATATTATAACTTTATATTATAATCTCCACATAATTAATATTTAATTAAATCAATTAAATATTAATATCTCCTTCAAAATATATCCGATTCACAAACCGTCTGAAGCTGGCGAATAAGGGAGTGATTCCTCACATGACTAGACCATACTGCTAAAAATAGCAGGGGTGCCTCGCTGAGTGCCAAATACTGCTAAAAATAGCAACTCAGGCAAATAGTGTCCGAATGAGCCCGAATGAAAGCCAACTGGAGAAAATCCTGACAACTAAAGCCAAGCCAAGCTCCATCAAGACCCTCTATCTGTCCTATTAGCTTACGAGGGTCGCATAATAGGCTAATCATCAGTTCTGAGAGATGTCAACTGGAAGGGGACATGACAAAAGGCAGCAATTAAATATAAAGGGGTGTGTGGCTGTTAATTTCTTTTATGGGAAGTCACAACCTTTCATTGATAAAAGGTCTATATACATGGTACCATGAAAAGGGAATAGGACATCTGAAAATATATTTTCTTAATATAATAGCATTCAAACAGGAATGAGCAGCAGGGGATATATTCAGGGGAAAGGATCAGAAAAATAAATGAAAGCAAGGCTGTAAGTATTTTCTGGTTTCAAATAATTAGTTAGAAATATATTAAGGATGTAGATAATTATCTTAGTAAGTATTTTATGATTAAGATAATATACAGTTTAATGCATTATGAAATGAGATGAGAATTAAAATAATAGCTTATGCTTATGTATTTAGAAAAAAGAGATCTGTTAATACATTATGAATTTAGATGTGGATGATTGGCAAATAAATAGGGAATTTAAATAACAGTTGGTGGTTAATAAACATATCTAAATATGATTGATAAATATACTTAAATATATGATGATTGATAAATATATTATAGGCGATTGATAAATACAATTTATACATAATAATATTTGTCTAATTGATGTTATTTATTATTGTCATTTTTGGGGATGCATGTCACTATTATAGTATTGCTAATATGTTATTTTTATTTGGACAAGTAATGATGTTATGGTAATATATTCCATCATAATTATTGTGTGTGTAACCATATAAAACAACCATGGAAGGCTGGAAAAGAAAGACTAATTACATCTCTGCACCCCTGACAATATTGAAGACAATTATGATCTATCATTTTATTGAAACATAGAATAAGGAAGGAAGGCATCGCGATTGGATAAAAGGAAAAGAAGTTATGCCGACTTGGTGATTGTTAGGATTAGAGAAAGCTCCAATAGATCACACCCAGGTAAGTATAAATACCTACATAAATTCGATTCTCCCTACATTGCTAAATATGAAATGGTGTATGTATTATTGATCTCTATATGGATTGAATCAATATAAGATTAAAATATGGATTGCATTTTGATAATGTGATTATAATGAGGCCTACGAGGAGGGGAAATAGCGTGTGGGTCACCCTCTAAGTACCCCACCCATTTGGATGGCAAGAGCCACATGGGCCAAGGGGGGGTGTACTGCCATTGGGCTTAGAGGAAATGATTGCCCATGACACCCTACTGTAGTTGCACCCTCAAACCCTCTTCATAATTAAGTCATAATGGTTTTGATTAGGGGAATGGTGATAGGACGCCTCAGTAGGTACCCCACGCATATGAATGGCAAGGTCCACATGGACCAAGGGGGGTGTACTGCCCTTGGGCCTAGGATAGAGGGTTTCTAGGGCACCCTATCAGGCCATTATGACCAAGGAAGAATGAACTAGAGCATCTAAGAAGTTCAATGTATTTTATTATGACATTATCTCTATTCATAAATGACTTCTAACATATTTGCAGGTCTAAATAGGTAGTTGTATTTGTAACCATGCTCTCTTGATTTTCTTATATATATAAATCCTAATTAATATTATATTGTAAATATTCTCTAACCCCATTTTGGAGGGGCCTACTCACATCCTCAAAACCAAGTTGATCACTTGGAATTGATAAATTAGGGCAGATTTAGGGTTATCCCAAAAAGGGGACATTACATTGCCATCATTGAGAGGGAGTCACAACATCATTCAGATATTCTCCCTATGTCAGGGGAATGGATAGAACAATGGACTGATCTGTCATAGCGTATATTTCTCTGAGACGGAGAAATATGAGGTGAAAGCCCTTGTACCGTATATTCATATTTCTCTGAGACAGAGAAATATGAGGTGAAAGCTCTTGTAGCATATATTTCTCTGAGATGGAGAAATACGAGGTGAAAGCCCTTGTACAAAACACATCTTTGAGATTGAGTTGTGTTCCCCACAATTGGGTGTAGCCATTGTGGACGTCATGTTGAGAGAGTCCATGACAAGATATGATGCCCTTGAGTGGGACTCAAGGAAGACTTTCCTATGAATACCTCCCTAGCTAAGAGGGAGTGTTGATGTTTTGGGGTAGCTTCAGGAGGTATTACCCAGAAAAGATTCACATATAAGCCAGTTGGCCTAATAATAAATAGTTTGCTTACCCCAAGTTTCCGGGATGGGAACAGTAGGGGATGACGGGATGAGTCCCCAAG
>VDFB02107932.1:0-35345 GCA_007258455.2 Sequoia sempervirens | reverse complement strand
AGAAAGACAAAGGAAACAAAGTAGGCAAGACTCCTCAGGGAAGAGAGGACAAAGAATAAATGAAATACCAGTTCCAGGGTGAGCCTCTACATTCAAAAATCATCATCGACTGGAAGGAGATCACAGAAACCAATATCGGCCACATCGATATTGATGAATTCAAGCAAAGGGTTAGAGTCCAACCAAAGAATGATAATGCAAGATCAATCTAACAGAGTGGGATTGCAGAAGCCATAGGCTTCCCCCATCTCTCATAGGCCCTAAATTGGTCATGGCTTGCTGGCAAGCCTACCGTCCACAAACAAGAACCATCGTTGATAGAGACGGGAACGTCCTCGCTGATATGTCAGCTGAGGGAATTACTAAAACTTTTCATATTCCTACCTTTGAAGAGATGGAGATTCCCACCATGGAGGAAGGAAAGGCAACATAGGATAAAAACCTGATGGGCTGTAAGAAATTAATAAATCAATACTGGCTCAAGGAGAAAAGAGGCAGCGTTGCGAAGGTTCCTCAAGAGCTCTTTCACAACGATTTCTTTGAGGACTACCATGACCTAGTAACCATGTTGAGCAGGGTGATGGGCCTCCCCACTGTTTCATTTTTCCAGGAGTGGATGGTGTATTTTGTTGAGAAGATCCTCCGTGGGGATGAAGATGTCACCACAAAAGCCTCATTCTACTGGGGAGACATCATAAGCGACTGCTTCCACGAGCAGTTTATGAATGTGAAGAAGAGATCTAAATTTTACATGACCTCCTATCTGGTCTACTCACTGGCAAAGCAAAGGCAATACAACAGATTATTTGTGGCACCCGATGAGGAGCCAAGATGAAGATTGAAAGCCTATGATAGATATCCCCAGCTATAGTTTAGAAACTTCAAGGAGTATTGCAGGGTGAATGATGCCTTCATCGGCCACATCATCAAGCTGCTAGGAGGAGATTTTGAGAGAAGGGTCTCACACAGCGCATGGGAATTCCTGAAGCAATACGACTTCCTATTCATACAGTACCCCAAATTCACCTATATTCATGCCTAGGGTTTCACCAAAAGGCTGAATAAGCTGCCCTGGTATCCCAATGACCAGATCATATTGTTAGAACTTTCCTGGCAGCTACAACATATACATTCAGTCCTCGATGGTAAACACTTGGCAGGGATCCTATATCCCTTAGCCTTTGGTCAGGGGATGTATAAATTGCAAACTTCCCAGTGTGTTGGGAATTCTGAAAAGGAGTTGGCAGAGTACCATTTCCGCAAACACACTACTCACTCGTGGATGGACCCATATGGGCATATAAGAAAGGCACTGGGACTAGGGTATGCCCACCTACATCACGTGGAATATTTCTGGGCAGATTCCCAGAGTGACAAGGAGGTGCATGCAAGGCATTACATGTGGATGACCGCATACTTTGTAAGAAGGGTACAACTATTTCCCATACCAGACCAGGTTGAGGAGGACGAGGGCACCGTAATGGACCCCAGGTACGCTGCAGTTGCTAATTTTCCGCTGCCAATGATAGACTGGAATGAACAGGAGGTCAATGACATCGACATTGTGACTAAACCAATCATGACTCAAACCAAAGAATAGATTGATGGAAAAGTAGCCCGATTAAAGCAACAAGGGGTTGTCCTAACATATGAAGGGCTCAAGAGTGAGCCTAGTGCCACGGAAGATGTCATCGCTACAACTTCAATAGGCGGGACATCCAAATCTCCTACGATCACAAGATTGAAGAAGAGGAAAGGGATTGAAGCGGAATAATCTCCAAACCCCAAATTTTACTCAAGGAAGGACTCAGGAGACTCACCTTCTAAGAGGCCCAAATGGACGGGAGGCGTTGCAGAGCAGCCACCAATTTAGGAAGATCCCCTTCAAGAGTGTGAGGAAGGGCAGACAGATCAACCAAGACCTCCTCCGGCTCTCCCTATCTTTTCCACCCTTACGCCTATTTCCTAGGCCATGGTCACTACATCCCCACCTATAGTGGACATCTTGGTCCATCTCACCTCCTCTCCCCCGGCAGGGCCCATAATAATGATTGACTCTTACTCCACTGCAACTACTCCACCTTCCTCTACCCCCATGTCGCCCACTACATCACTCCCATTGGTAGCAGTGACAACGCCAATTCTTGCACTAGAATTACCAGAGGCTTTCTCGCAGTACATGTAGAATGTCCCCTCTGAAATTTCTCAGATCTTTCTGGATCCCACCATCCAAGCTGCCGTAGAACGGGTCCTCGCCAGTGCTACGCCTTCGCAACCTCCAACGGGATTACCAACAATGGAAGCCACAATGTTAATCTCTGAAGAATGGGAGAGGCAGGAGAAAGAAGCCTCAAAGGAAATTGAGGAGGAAGCTGATGAGTACCATGAACACCCAGAGTATGAACACCTACAAATTGACAGGGTGGTCTACGAGGAAGAAGGAACGGGGTCTTTCAAGAGCAGAGATGAAGAGGAGGGTACAAGTGGTAGAACTATTGTACAAGCCTTTGACGATGATCTCAAAGAGGAAATGGCCAGATAACTTAAGCATGATGAAGAAGAGACAGAAAGGTCACCTCCCAGAGAAGAGCAAGAAGGTGGTAGGATAGCGGAAATGGTAGAACTCCCTACAGGGGGACAGCTGGAGGTTGTGTCACCTCCTTATAGAGAGGAAGGAAATATAGAAGAGGATGAACCTGAGGAGCATGGGCACGAGGGAAAACAAAATGAGGAGAAAGGGAAAGGAATTGAATAGAAGAAAGCCCGTGGAAGAAATTTCCTACTAAGCCTCCCATAAAATGCCTCACATTCACCCAAGACTCTGATGAGGAAGAGGGAGACGACACTAGAATGGAAGAAAGGGCTCCCACGGGTGAGAAAATAGAGATCCAGACAAAGGAAGGCGAGGGTGATCGAGAATTTCCCAAGGAAAAATCTACCATGCTCGAATGGATGGAGAAGCAGCTTGAAAAGAAGACTCTCATCCCGAAGGACCCAAGAGCGAGGCTAGAGGCTATCCTAGCCCCAGCGCAGATCTCAACCAAGAAGGAAAAGAAGCCCAAAGTTAGATCCAAGGTAATGATGGATGCTTTCGGGTCCTGAACTGTACAAATAGAAACATCGGTGGTAGGCTAGGAGGGAGTAAGCTATAATGTCTCCACCATTAACTTGGGGACTACTACCAGAGAGAAAAAGGTGGAGCATCTCGAGGAGATAGTAGCTACGGTGGTGCACCTAATACAACATGATAAAGTCTCGAAGGATGAGCTTAAAGCATAGGTAGCCACCTTGAAAAATTACATTCAACAATGGTCTTCAGTTGAAGACATGCCTACCACATCCACTGTTCCACCCCAACTACTGTCCAAGGAGCAAATTGACAAACTGGAAAAGAGAAAGAACTTGGATAAAACTACAGAGAGCTGGTTTTGACAGGTTCTATACATCGGGAACATGGGTATCAGTCGGGCTATTTGAGCAACCAACAAGTTCTTGGATTTATAGGAGTCCCTCGAGAACACAAGAAGTCTCTGCACCGACTTCCCTGCAAGTTACGAGTCTACCTATCCAAAGATCGAGGCTATCCTCCGGCTGCCAAGCACGACATGGGAAAAGGAGCTCGCATTCAAAAGGGATGACCATTGGCTAGTGGACATGTGGAAGCGGGAATTTGATAATAGAATAGAAATGTTAGAGCAGATAATGGATAAAGTGGATCTATATATCGAATGGGTCAAAGAAGTTAGGGTGGATTGCGCCTGATATCTAAAGCTAATGATGAAATATGACATGCCCGCGGTACAAATTGATTCGGAGAAAATAAAGCCTCATTTCCAGAAGAAGATGGAGGGCGGGATGGCAATGGAGATAACCACAGATTTCATGAGTTTTTCTGCCTGCGCCTTCGCCTAGTCTGAGCTGTTCAGAGATCACAACACCAAATATGATGAAGACTGGAAGAGGTTTGAAGACAACTCTAAGGAATGGTGTTATCAAGTGTTGCGGTTTGAGATTATAGAAGTCGACAAGCTCCAACCGGTAATCTTGAAATTCATGGAGAATGCGGCTTTGAAGAAGTAGGAGGGCGACCCTATTGTTAGTGAAGAGCTTCTGAAGGAATAGCTACAATAGAAAGAGCAATCAACAAAAAGACAAAATGCTACAGTGTTGTCACTAGATGACGAAATAGGGATGAGGACAAAACTGTATTTTAAATTGTAATATATTTGGGGGGTAGGTAGAACCCTAGTTTGTAGTGAATCTTGGCCACACAATAAGATTGAATCTTGGCCATTCATTCTAATTTTTGGGCACTATAAATATGGGGTCTCCTCTCATTTCCAAAGGGGGTTGAGTTGTTGTAAAGACACGCTGCAAAAATTTCTAATGAAAATACATTGACTTGGTGCATTTTTTGAGTTCTTCGCATGTTGCATGGTTCAATCTCCATTGTTAGATGCTTTATTTATATTTACATTGTTGTTTTAAGTTAGATTTAAATTGCTTGAGTAGATTCTAGTAATGTTGTTCTGTAGTTGTGAAAATTGTTGTTGTGTAGATGCCTTCCTTGCCCATACTTTTTGTTGTTTGTTGTTGGTAAATAGCTGTGCAAAGTTAGTCTGGGTTTGAATTTAAAGCTACTCCACACTTTTATCTTTTTTAATGCATAAATATGATGAATGAATGGTGAAATATCTGCATGCCTTAGAAGATAGCACAAATTTCATGAGACTGTGAATTTTTTGGTTAAGTGAAATTCTGTTTGAAGGAAGTTGTCCATGGTAGGGACTCCATGATTACTGTTCACAAATTAGTTGCAGATCCAAGAACCTTCCCTCTTCCTTGCTCTTTTTCCATTTTTTTAGAAACAACCTATGCTAAGGTTCATTGCACATTGTAAAGCCATAACTTGAAGAAAACATTGAAGTTTCAGACTGCTGTCCGAACCTACAACGAAATGCACCTTGACTCCCATCCCAAAAAACTTCAGATTTTAAGATCCACTCCGCATCCAGCTACGTAAGTCCACCCTGTGATTACCAGAAAAATCACATCAAACATCAACTGAGGAGTTCCATGCAAGTCATGACCTGACACCCAAGAGACCTTGGGGAGATTTTCAACAACTTGCTGTTGGAGATTTCCTTTCAAGAGAGGTAGTGTACATACGCATTGCTTGTGTTGAGAAAGTGTACAAAAAACCCATCAACAACTTTATTAAAACCCCTTTTTCATCCTTGATAATTAAATAATCTTAATTATTTAATTATTATCTACTGTCGTAAAGTCTTCTATTAATTAAATAATCTAAATTATTTAATTAATTCATTTTATCCTTCTATGTCCTCTTTTGATTAATTAAATAATTTTTTATTTATTTAATTGCATCACTAATATCTTTGACTTCTATAATTAAATAAATTTATATTTATTTAATTATTTGTCACTTTCCTCTATAATTAAATAATTAAATAATTATGTTAATTATTTAATTATTCACTTTTAGCTTTTCCTGTCACAAGTTAATTAAATTTTATTTAATTAAATGACTCATCTTTTCTCTCACTTTTTGAATTAAATTTTTATTTAATCAAAAAGTTAATTTTCCTTTTCCTTTTGCATTTAAATAATGTTTCCATTATTTGAAAATGCAATTTCCCTCTCAAACTAAAGTGATTTTTGTAAAAAGTCAGTCAATTTCCTCATTCTTTCGTCAATCTCATTTCTATCCTATCTCGTCTCATGTAATTTCATCCATTGATTGAAATATAAATCATTTAATCTCGATTGTCCATTTTGCATTCGACTCTTTATAAAAGGATGTTGTCACTATCATTTTCAAAATCTAGAATATATATGTTGTCGTGCTATTGAGAATAAAATTTGATATTTTGCTTTGTCTTGGTCATAGGCTTGTTAGTGCATACTTATAATTTGAGGGCATTAATTATTTACAACATAAATCTTAAATTCCTGATCACAAATATATTTGAGTACTTGCTTAGGCTATGAAGCTTTTAAGTGTTCTAACAAATTCATCCTATTCTGTTTGCTTTACAAATGGGTTTTTTCAGCTCGATGTGCTCTCCATGTATGAAATGTAATGCATTGTATGCTTCACATGTGATGGTAATGAGGAAACCATAGGTTCCCCATCTAGCATAAAGATTAGAAAGCACTTGCTTGCTTATTTATCTTGGGTGGACCATTAGGACCTACTTTTTGTTGTTCTTTGTTCCTTGTTGATTTGTTTTGAAAGGGGGGGTTTTTGTTCTTTGTTCCTCCTTGATTTGTTTTGTAATTGTTGCCAAAAATACATAGACAAGACAAATACATTTGATATTACAAGACATATAGATTTGATGATGATTTGATGGTGATACAAGATAGATATATAAGGCAGATTCATTTGATGGATACATTTGATGTTTGTGCAGATGGTATACATTGTATACAAGACACATAAGATACATTGTATACATTTGTGCATTCTCAGGTTGACTTTGTATACATTTCTACATTCTCAGGCTGACTTTGTATACATTGGTGCATTCTCATATGGGTAGACAGTTCAAATGATATGCTTGTGCAAGTGTGTTGAAATTGTGACTATATGCAAATATAGTTATATGAGTTGAAAAAGGATTTATATCATATGATATAGATTGAAAAAGAATGTTTTAATATGCATTTGCATAAAGTGGTCTTATTAAAAAGACTTAGTATATATATGTGCAAAGATAAGGATATGGTTTATTTCAAAGTCATTGTTTTTACAAGGCTTATGTCATGGAATTTTAAGTATAAAAGCCTAAAGGTATTGTCATATTCATGGACATAAGCATTTGATATGGATATTGAAATAAAAAAAGAGAATTATATCCCATCTCAGGAATATGGTTTAATGCCACTAAAGTTGTGAACTTTCCAAGCAGGTTTCAGGTTTTAGAAGGTAAATGTTGATGTTTTTAATCTATTGATCACTGGGTCCTTTTAGGGCATACCGGGACAGGCAGTCAAGATATGTATACAATTGAAAGCTCTTTTTGTAAGGATAAAATTTGTAACATGATGCTCTCTACTTAGGGTTTCAGTTTTCTGTAAGGCATCTCAAGATTCAGTTGTGATGATGAGGATGGTCTCTGAGATTTGACAAAGCAATAGAGAGCTTCAACTTGACAGTTAATTTTTCCCTCAAAGAATTCATTTGTCGGCATTTTTAGGTGATATTATTTTCATTTGGGGTTAATTTTTGTGGTTTATTGTTAAGGGTTTTTCCATGATGACAGTTTTGATTTGTTTCTTCAAAGGTTTTTCTTGACATATTAGACAATTTATTAACTATCTTGTTTACTACTGTTGAAAAGATAGTTTAATGATTTTTTTGGATAGTTGTAATCAAATGGGATAAACCTTGAATGATCTCAAATGAATTTTGCAAACGACATTGTTTGACTATATGGCTTTGTCAATTATTTGTTCAAAAGGCAAATTCTATGCACAGTTAAATTATTTTAGTTACAGATTCAAACTGTTTCATGAAAGAAGGAAGGCATTGTGAAAAGGGTTATTGCTTTGTTAAGCAAGTAAAAGAAAAAGTAGGTTTTCAGTTTGAATAACATGGGTTATTGGTTTGCAATGAAATGAAGTTTTATTGTGACAGTTATCACCGTTTAATGGCTTTTTCAGTTACAAGCTCGAGTATGAGCTACTCTAAAGGATATAAAACCTTTTATGAGTTCTAGGTTTGGTTGGTTGAATATAATGCAGAAATCACATAGTTTATATATGTGATTCTTATCCTTTGTAATTTCTATGTTATAAAGATCTTGAGAAAAAATGCAAAAAAATGTTTTTGAAAAGATTGTGCACAAAATAGTAAAGTGTACCTAGTATATTGTATATCTTAAAGGTTCCATACTATCAATCTTTGGGACATATAATATATTAGAGTAAAGTTGTTGTAATGATTTGCAAAGAGACAAAGTGATCCTCTGTAGTTTATTTTTATATGTCTAAAAGAGTATTTGATAGCCAGTGGAGCATTATTTTCTTGCCAGTGAGGCATTCTTGTAATCAGTGAGGTTCTTTGGTCAGTGAGTCCATTCTTGCCAGTGAGGCATTCTATAACTAGTGAGGTTCTTTGCTCAGTGAGGCCATTCTTGCCAATGAGGCATTTTGTAACCAGTGAGGTTCATTAAGCCAGTGAGGCAATTTTTGAGAGTGGTTTTTCTACCCCAAGAGGGTTTTCAACTCAGGAAATTCATTGTGTTATGGTTCTTTTTTGGTTTCATTTGTGATCTTACTATTTCATAGTTATGCATTTCTGCACATACATTCATGTGAATAAGAATCAACAATTCAAACTGGTACACATATTAGTTTTTGAAACATAATTCATATTGTTCTTAAAAGGTTTTACAAAGGGTTTTAAAAGTCAGTAGATTGAATTAATTTTCCTAGACACTGATTCACCCCCCCTCTCAGTGTCTCACGTACTCCAACACTTTTTACTTTTTTTTTTTTTTAAAGTTTTGCATGCAACCAAATCAACCTGTAAAATTGGTGGAAGGGTAATTTTCGTAGAGCATTGTATAATTTTTCAAGGTTGATTTTTTTCCCCCTACAATTCCAGGTAACAAAGTTACTTCAGAAATTCTTGCAACCTATCAATCTCATTCTTGGTATCCCTTTTGTTATAATACTTGGCAAGGACTTAGGGCACGTGTCTAGGTCAAGCAATGCTTCTAATATTTGTGTGGTGGATTAAATCCTACAAATCGGTTTAGATGGATATTTATGGTTTCTAGGTAGATAAACAAAATACAAGGCCTAATTTTCATAATAATGTCATTTAATTGGGCCTCACTTAGGCCTAACTGAGGAAAAAGAGTATACAATAAACCCAAAGCCTTTTTTGGGGGGTTTCATGTGTGTTTTCCTTGTCAAGCTTGAATTATGATTGTGATGAATTTGATTTGAATTTTTTTTCCATTTACATAACCCGTGAGATATATGAAGCACATATATAATACATATTTAAAAACATAGTGCGTTAAAAAACATAGTACAAACAGTTGAAATCTATGAATGTGGTAGCATAGAATTGTTGTTGCAGATTGAATTGGGACAATCCCCAATCATGTTGCAAGTCAATGTCAAGGCGACCAAGCATATCTAGTTCATCAAAGTGAAAAGGAAGGTCAAGGTAAAGGCTTGACAATACTTGCCATTCAGATGGGTGGTTCTCAGTATAGATGTGTTATTCGTATATGAACTGGTGGAGCTACACACCTACGAATGTATGCCTTTAATCGATAGCCTTGTTCAATGAGAGGTGGGTGGAAAAAACACAAAAAGCATCAAAGTGGTAGGTAAGGATACATTCGAGTCCTTGATTACACTATGACGCTTTTTAGTGTTTAAACAAAGTAAGCTCTTACTCTGTTTCTTTACAAATGGGCTCTTTTAGAAAGATGTGTTATTCAGATATGAACTGGTAGAGCTACATGCTTATGAATGGATGTCTTTGTTGGTTAGCCTTTGTCACGTCTCAAACTATGATGCAACTTGTTTTTGCTTTCTGTGGATTTGATATATGACTGAATGTGTGTGGTAGAGTAAATAATAAATAATATGGTGTATTGTGAGATGAAGTAAGAAAATGTTTGTTTTAATTTAGAAAAGTTGAAATGTATTGAATATAGTTTTATTTCGAAAGTGAAGCAAAATAGAATAGTGTTATTTGGATTAATGCATTATATTGTTTTGATTTACATTTTACCTAGATACTAATCTATAAATGGGTGCTTGACTGTACTTGAGCTGCAGGTTGTCGAAGACCAAGGGTGTGGTTAAGGTAGAGGAGGCTAGCTCCTTGGCAGGGTAAAGCAGGAATGGTTCTCTCGCCCACACATGAGCACTTAGTATCATGTAGATGCATTTAGTACTTAATTTAGTTAAATGCTTATATTGTTCATACCTCAGAATGTTTTAATTAAATTAATTAGTAAAATAGAAGTACAAGGAAATAAAAGAATTAATTATATTTTAATTAAATATTTCATTTTGCAATTAAATGATAATGCTTTGTTATTTAGAATAATTATTTTATTTGCAATTGATAATTATTTTGTATACAATTAAAATGGTAATTCTTTATTAATTATTGAGGATAATTACTTTTCATTTGCAATTAAAAAGGTAATTCTTTAATTATTTGCTAAGGATAAATATGATGCATAAAAATAAATTTTATTTTATTTTGTTCTTTAAAAGATTAGGTTTCTGGAAAACTTGGGGAGAAATCTTCAAAGAAGGAAAATTAATAACGGAAACACAATAGTTTTCTTAATCTTTCTTTTTCTCTACAAAATAATAACTGAAAATAGGAGCCTCAGAGAGGTTTTTGAAGCAAAGTAAATCAAGAACGGTGAAAAGAGGGGAGGAAAACAAGAGAGGAAAAACAATAAGAAGAGGAAAATCTACATAAAGCATTTTCTAGGTTTTTAATTATTTTCTCCAATGTTTTAATTTCAGAATGGGTGTATACAATGATTTTTGTGTGAGAAAGATTGAATTCTTTGAGGCTATATTATTTGCAAATGCGTCTGACATTTAAAATCTTTATTTTCTGTCTGGAAAATTTTGTATCATGACTACACAAGTCTGTATTATTCTTATTCTCTTTATAATATATATGTGGATATTATAATATCTTACTACCACATAATGAATATTGTATAGAAAATACAAATTGTATCAAGGTTTTCTTTTATATTTCCATCGAATCACTGCGATTACTTAATCCTTTAAAAATATATATATTTATATATATACATATATACATATATACATAAATATATATATATATATATATATATATATATATATATATATATATATATATATATATATATATATATATATATATATATTGTAGGAAGAAATGTGTCAAACTGTTGCCGCTCTGCAAATATATATTATGTTTTTGAACTATATTTAAATCTTCTTAAAATCGTTGTTTATTGCTTAAAGGAAATGGCTTGGGGTTATATGGGCAGCCATATGGAGGGTGTTGTGGAGACAATGACCCATCCCACAGGCCACGACCTATGGGATGGACGCTGCCTCCCACAGGAAACGTCTCCCATGCAGGTTGTCGCCCCTATTCTCAACCTTGGGCTATGGAGATATCGACCTCCATTATAACCTAAAACATGTTTTTTTTTTTAAGCATTCTTTGGCATAGTATAAGAGACTGTGTTTCCAGTAGAATTTTTCATCTGTTCATTAACACACACACACACACACACACATATATATGTATATAAATGTGTGTATAAATATTTATTGATATATATATATATATATATATATATATATATCTATATATATATATCATACCGTAAAAGTTTTATAGAATACATGACTGTAGATGCATCAGGTATAGATAGTGAATATTGTTTTGTTTGTAAGAAAATATATATCTGAAATGAAATTACTTCAGTTTGTAAATGTGATTTTCTATCTCTCTCTCTCTCTCTATATATATATATATATATATACAATATGTATGAGAACAAGTTTCGAATTTCGAAAAGAATAGCTATAAAAATCTGACTTAGAGTGATGTATTTCTATTTTTAATTGATACATTGTTGAATATATACATATGAGTATTCGTGAATGGGAAAGTTTTACTTTTTAAAATGTAAATATATTTCTGATTTGAAAGTATTTCTTTCGATTATGTATAAATCTATAATTTTTAGTTTAAACCATTAAAATTAGCAATGAGTTATTGGATTCTTTGTGAGCAAATAGAAAGGTACATATGTGCATTTAAGTGCCATTAGTTGTTGGAGTGTTAGAAGATTGATCAAATCGAGTCAATTGAGAAATGTAAAACCAGATGTAAAATTTTATCCTCTTGTGAATTATTTTCTTTTCAAACCAAATAGCGAACTTTGGAAATATAATGTGTTTTTTGAAAGAATGTTTAAATTAGTGAATGTTTGAATCTTATGCAACTTGTGAGAAACTTGTATTATTTATACTTTTCATGAGAAACTTCTGGGATAGGATGTCGAATGTGGGCTCCTAGAGATGATAGTTAACCTTTTCTTAAAGTACCATTTATTTTTGAATGATTGACCAAGCTAATGAACCATTGAAATAGATGGATAAAAGAAGCCTAGAATTTTTATGTTACATATGTCTCTGCCACATCTTACATGCAAGAAATATGTTATTGTAGTATAGGAATGCATATAGGGATCAGTCACGCATCCAGTGTTCCCTCCTAATTTATTGTTACAGGTTGATAGGCTCCTCGTGTAGGGCCGGGGATTTCTTCGAGTTAGGAAGAAACCTGGGGAAGTAATGTACTTCATGGTTGGGCAGAAAAGGTGCCTTAAACTCACTCTTGGCCTCAGCTTGCAAGAAGACTAGTGGTGTCAAGGCGGTTGAGGATCAAAGAATCTTTATGCTATGGATGTACTCTTTGTATTACTTTGTATGGCTTACATAGCCAATTTTTTAAATGTAACTTTACTTCAGAGATGTATTGATGTAACATTGAAATAAATGTATTGATGAAAGCTTATTGATGTACCATTGAAATAAATGTATTGTAATACCATCTTGGTGTATGTAAATGAAATTCATTATTGGACTTGCTTTTGAGCATTTATGGATAACTCATGTTATATACATGTTTCAATTTTTCCTTACTTGGAATGTGCATTGTTCTTGGAAATATTTTGTTTAGTATGTTAGTTTTTTGAGCTTTACATTTTGGTATCAGGGCATCTAGGTTAAACTCTAGGATCTACACCTAATTACACTTAATGTTATGTTTTTCCTGAGTAATTTTGATGGATTTTAGAACTTATCAACATGGAGGTGGATCCCGTGGTGATACAAATGATAGGTTGGATTAAATCTTAGCCTTGTTGAGTCAACAAGAGGTCGAGATTGATAGCCTTGAACAAGAAAGGCGAGCAGGCCAACAAGGCCCAAATTTTGGTGGAAATGAAGGAAATACAAATGCAGAACAACTTGAGACCAAAGGAAACCTAAGTAAGGTGGCTGAAGAGTTGGGAAAGGACCTCAAGAAGGTCACCCCGCCAAAATTTGATGCAAAACATTTGGGGATGGGGTGAAAGCATGGGTGATTGAGATGGAGAAGTATTTTTCCTTGTAGAATTTTTCCAATGAGACGAAGGTTGAATGGGGATCATATCAACTCACTGGTGAGGTTGCCACTTGGTGGGAGAATGAAAAGGTAGAAAAACAATTTTTGCAGTTGTTCAAGAAAAGGTTGCTACCAGTATTTTGATAAAAAGATGACTGAATTCCAGACTCTCACTCAAGGGGGAATGATAGTAACTCAGTATTGGGAAAGATTTTCCCACTTGCTCAAATATGTACCCCAGTACCAGCTTGATGAGAGGTTTTGGGTTCACAAATTCATTCTAGGGCTTAGGCCTTAAATTGGAGTTGAAGTAGACATTCATAATCCTTCCACCATGGATGAGGCTTTTGAGCAAGCTACCAAGCAGGAACAAAAGTTACAAAAGGTTACAAATTATAGGAAGAGCAGAGATGCTAAGTATGGTAATAGGAAATCTCAAGGAAACAATCAGAATCAATACAATTAGGGCAATAACAATAACAGGAAAATCAAGAATCTCAAGAGGGGTGATAATTCTCAAGACCACAACGATGGTAATTAGAACAACAATAAGAGGGAAAATTACCATAACAATAATAATAACAGGAGAGATGTTTTTGACAGACCCAAAGCACCCCACAAAGATTGTTATACATGCGGGAGTGAGCACTATGCCAGTGTGTGTCCTTAGAGAGTGAATAATCTGAAGAATAGGAATCAACATCACATCCATGCGATGATTGATAATCGCCAAGATGATTACCAGGCTACACCAATCCAACTCTCAGGTAAGATTTTTGGATGCCCTGTTTCTATCTTAATTGATACTAGAGCCATGGAGTGTTTTGTAGACCCTCATGTTATTTATAGATTATCAGTTAAGCCCAGATATATGGCTAATTCATGGAAGGTCCAATATGGAAATCGGGTAGAGAGAACATTGGAGCAATGTCTAGCTTGCATCACACTTGAACTTCCTAGTTTTGAGATAGGTCAATTTGTATGTAGCACCCCTAGGGTCATATGACGTGATCTTGGGAATAAATTGGCTTACAAAAAATAGGGCCCTCGTTGATTGTGAAGAGAAAATAGTAAGGTATTTTGATGATCAAGGTAACCTTGTTGAGATTCATGGTATAAAAAGGCCTCTAGAACTCAGGTAGATCTCTGCAATGTAGCTAAAGAAGGCTAATAGAAAAGGGTGCACTATTTATGCAGTGAAGGTCAGGGATACCGATAGCTCGGAGTCGTCAGCTAATGAGCATCTTATTCTGAAGGAATTTCAAGATGTTTTTTCTGATCAGCTGATTGAACTACCACCTAAGCGAGTATTTGATTTATCAATAGACTTAATACCTAGAGTTAAGCCTTAGTCTAAGGCACAATACATGATGAACACTATCAAATTGCATGAGTTGAAGGCCCAGTTACAAGAGTTACTTGACTAGGGTTTCATAAGGCCAAGTGTGTCTCCATGGAGAGCACTTGCCATATTTGTGAAGAAGGATGGGACCTTAAGGTTATGCATTGATTATAGAATACTTAACAAGGTTACCATTAAAAATAAATATCTACTCCATAGGATAGATTATCTATTCGATAAGATGAAAGGGGCTAAGGTATTCTTGAAGATTGATCCGAGGTTGGGATACCATCAACTGAGGATAAAGGATGAAGACATTTTCAAAACTACTTTCAGGATGAGATACATGCACTATGAATTCACAGTGTTATTGTTTGGGCTAACCAATGCCCCTACAACCTTTATGAATTTGATGAAGAACATCTTCCAAGACTTCCTAGATGAATTTGTCTAATTTTCCTTGATGATATCTTAATGTATTCTAAATCAGAGGAAGAGCATGACAAACATCTGAGGATAGTGTTGTAACATTTGAGGGATCATAAGCTTTATGGGAAGATGTCTAAATGCACTTTCTACCAAACTAAGGTGCACTATTTGGGACATGTTATTTCAGTTGAAGGGATAGTAGTGGACCCAAATAATATTAAGCCAATCGTGGAGTGGCCAACACCACAAAATGTTTCAAAATTTTGGATTTTTATGGGACTTACCAGCTATTATAGGAAAATTTTCAAGGGGTTCTCAACAGTCGCAACACCCATCACCGCACTCCAAAGGAAATGAAAGAAATTTGAATGGAGTGATAAGTGTGAAAAGGATTTTCAGTTGTTGAAAGAGAAACTTAATTCTGCACCTATTTTGATTGTGACAGATCCAAATAGGCACTTTACAGTGATAACAAATGATTTAGGAGAGGGTGTAGGAGTAGTTCTTATGCAAGATGGACAAGTGGTTGCATACGAATTAAGGAAATTGAAGCAGCATGAATTGAACTATGCACCACACAATTTGGAGTTGGCTGCCATAGTGCATGCTCTTCAAATGTGGAGGCACTACCTTTTAGGGAAGCCTTTTGAACTAAAAATAGATCATGTTCGGGATTGCAGTATATCTTTACTCAATCCAACTTGAATGCTTTTTAGAGACGATGGTTGGAGTTTCTGAGTGAGTATGATTTTGGCATTGAATATATAAAAGCAAAAGAAAACAGAGTAGCAGATGCCTTAAGTAGGAGACATCTTGCAGCTATGGTCACCATAAGGTCAACTTTTAGGCAACAGGTGATTCAAGCTTTTCCAGGAGATGAGCATCATGAAAGGGTGAAACAAGCCCTAGAGCAGAATCCTTCAGATCATAGATATGTTAGATATATGTTTGAGACTGATGGACTCTTGAGGTACCAGGGATGAATGTATGTTCCTAACTCTGCAGGATTGGGGGAGCTAATATTAGAAGAATTTCATAATGCATCGTATTTAGGGCACCCTGGTGTGAAAAAAATGTTAGAGGGACTCAGAACATTATATTTCTGGCTTGGACTTAAGAGAGATGTTACTGCTTTTGTAGCTTGATGTTTGGAGTGCCAATGAGTTAAGGATGAGCATGTGCATCCAACGAGACTCCTATATCCACATAGAGTGCCAGAGTATAAATGACAGGTAATCACTATGGATTTTATTTAGGGGTTGCCTATGACCAAGAACCGACATGATGTCATCTTGGTTGCGGTAGATAAATTGATGAAAGTAGCTCACTTCATTCTTGGGAATCTTAAGGATGGATCCTTAGTTTTAGCAAAGAAGTTTTTGTAGGAGATTTTCCGGTTGCATGGAGTGCCAGAGACGATCATCTCAGATCGTGACACTCAGATGAATTCTAGGTTTTGGACTACATTGAATTCTTCTTTGGGAACCAAATTGAACTTTAGCTCAGCTTATCATCCTCAGATCGATGGTCAGTCAGAGAAGGTAAATTAGGTAGTAGAGGATCTCCTTAGGATGTACTATATGGAACAACATAAGTGGGAGGAGTACCTACCTTTAGTGGAGTTTGCCTATGTTAAATCCTATCATACCTCCTTAGGAATGACACCTTTCCAGGCTTTGTATGGTTGCAAATGTTGTACACCTATCAGTTGGGACAGGGTGGAAGGTAGGATTGTTATTGGGCCTGAGATGTTGAGAGAGATGGAGGATCAAATGAAGCTAATCAAGAAAAAGTTGAAACAAGCTTCAGATCATCAGAAGATTTTTGCTGATAGGAAAAAAACATTTAGACAATTCTCAGTGGGAGACAAGGTCTTCTTGAGAGTTTGTCCACAAAAGAGTTCAATCTCTTTCAACAAGAGCTCTAAGCTTGCCCATAGATATGTTGGGCCTTTTGATGTTTTGGAAGATATTAATCCGGTTGCATATAGGCTTTCTCTACCACCGGCTATATCCCGCATACATAATGTCTTCCATGTTTTTGTGCTTAAGCCATACCATCTGGATGTTACTCATATTCTTGACTGGAATGCATTGCAGGTTCATGATTCAGGGGTGATGCTAGTGGAGCCAATTAGGATTTTGGAAAGGTGCAACATTAAGTTGCGGAATCAAGATATTGTGCAGTATAGGGTCCAGTGGGACCAGTATTCGGTGGAAAGTGCCACCTAGGAGAATGTAGAGGATATTGATAGATCTTTTCCACATTTGAGATTCTAGCATACTTTTTATTTCTTGCATATTATGACTTATGATACACTGAATGTTTAAGACTTTGTTATGTTGATGTTTTGTAGTCAGACATCGAGATGATGTCTCTTCCAAGTGGGGAAGGATGTCATGTCTCAAACTATGATGCAACTTGTTTTTTCTTTATGTGGATTTGATATATGACTGAATGTGTGTGGTAGAGTAAATAATAAATAATATGGTGTATTGTGAGATGAAGTAAGAAAGTTTGTTTTAATTTTGAAAAGTTGAAATGTATTGAATATAGTTTTATTTCGAAAGTGAAGCAAAATAGAAGTGTTATTTGGATTAATGCATTATATTGTTTTGATTTACATTTTACTTGGATACTAATTTATTAATGGGTGTCTCAGTGTACTTGAGCTGTAGGTTGTCGAAGACCAAGGGTGTGGTTAAGGTAGAGGAGGTTAGCATCCTGGCAGGGTAAAGCAGGAACGATTCTCTTACCCACACACGAGCACTTAGTATCATGTAGATGCATTTAGTACTTAATTTAGTTAAATGCTTATATTGTTCATACTTCAGAATGTTTAATTAAATTAATTAGTAAAATAAAAGAATTAATTATATTTTAATTAAATATTTCATTTTGCAATTAAATGATAATGCTTTGTTATTTAGAATAATTATTTTATTTGCAATTGATAATTATTTTGTATGCAATTAAAATGGTAATTCCTTATTAATTATTGAGGATAATTACTTTTCATTTGTAATTAACAAGGTAATTCTTTAATTATTTGTTGAGGATAAATATGATGCATAAAAACAAATTTTATTTTATTTTATTCTTTAAAAGATTAGGTTTTTGGAAAACTTGGGGAGAAATCTTTAAAAGAAGGAAAATCAATAATGGAAACACAATAGTTTTCTTGATCTTTCTTTTTCTGTGCATAATATTAACATAAAATGTGTGCGCAGGAGAAGGTTTTTGAAGCAAAGTAAATCAAGAATGATGGAAAGAGGGGAGGAAAACAATAGAGGAAAAATAATAAGAAGAGGAAAATCTACAGAAAGCGTTTTCCAAGGTTTTAATTCTTTTCTCCAATGTTTTAATTTTAGAATGGGTGTATACAGTGATTGTTGTGTAAGAAAGATTGAATTCTTCGAGGCTATATCATCTGCAAATGCATCTGGCATTTAAAATCTTTATTTTTTGTCTGGAAAATTTTGTATCATGACTGCACAAGTCTGTATTATTCTTATTCTCTTTATAATATATATGTGCATATTATAATATCTTACTACTGCATAATGGATACTATACAGAAAATACAAATTGTATCAAGGTTTTCTTTTATATTTCCACTGAATTATTGCGATTACTTAATCCTTTAATATATATATACACATACATATATACATAAATATATATATATATATATATATATATATATATATATATATATATATTGTCAGAAGAAATGTGTCAAAATCTTGCTGCATTGCAAATATATATTATATTTTTTTAACTATATTTAAATCTTCTTAAAATTGTTATTTGTTGCTTAAAGGAAATGGCTTGGGGTTATACAGGCAGCCATAGGGAGGGCGTTGTGGAGACAATGACCCATCCCATAGGCCACAACCTGTGGGATGGATACTACCTCCCACAGGCAATGCCTCCCACGGAGGTCATCACCCTTGTTCTTAGCCTTGGGTTGTGGAGATATCGACCTCCATTATAACCTGAAACATGTTTTTTTTAAGCATTCTTTGGCATAGTATAAGAGACTGCATTTCTAGTAGAATTTTTCATCTGTTCATAAATATATATACATATATATGCATATATACATATATATATATGCGTATATACTGTGAGCATTTTTTTAAATCTGCAAACACTAAACCTCAAACATGGATTAATGACTTACAAATTCATCAAAATACTCCTATGAAATAATGCAAAATGCTTCCTAAACATGATAGCAAATCAAACTAAATTGAAAGCATGAAAGAAACAAGATACATATCTATTCCATAGTTGGATTGGTGTCACATGTGCTAGTGACCCTTTCCCAATCCTTGATAAAAAGCTCAAGATGATGAAATGCTATGAAGATGGAGATGATAAATGGACAAGATAAGTTCTCAAAGAGAATGACCTTGCATCAAATTGTGGAGATTGTGAAGATTGTGAAGGATTTGCTCAATGTTGAAGCCTCTATTTAAAGATTTCAAATGCTAAGATTGTTGAAGAGGGACCAATGTGGGACTAAGATTCTGCCAATGATAGAAGGACACTTGTCAAGTGGTGATTAGTTGATGTGTGTGCAAGATTTGGGAAGAGTGCCCAAGAGGGGGAAAATTTGAATTCAAATTTTGCCATAAATGCTGAGAGGGGGACAAGGAAAAACAGCAATAAATGCCTTGTTTGACTTGTCATGTTGAGGGAAAATGATTGTTTTAATAAATCAATAAAATTGATTTATTGTGCAAGTGGCTAGGTCTAGATAATGCAAGTGGGATGTGATTAGTATTAGATTAGGATTAGATGATGATCATGCTGATTTAATGCTGATTAGCTGATTTGACATTTTGGACTTTGATAAATGATTTAAGATTTGATTTAAATGGCTTTTTGATTTATTTAATTAAATGGATAATGCAGGATGAAGGTTGAATGATAAGGATTTATTTGATAAATGAACTTATTTAATGAATGGATGAAAGTGATGAATTTGCCTAATGTAAGAGCTAATTTGACCGAATCTGATCGAATGCATAATGTGAATTTTGCATGTCTACATTTTGCCCCTCTTTGAAGCAATGTACTTGTTGCGTTGGTTCAAAGAATAAACTTGCCGCAATCAAAATTTAAAAATTTTCTGATTTTTCGATGCCCCAGCGGAAAGAAGTACACCGGTACATTGCCCCTCGAGAGATCGTGAAAAGATTCGATTTGAGGGTCGATCTCCGATAAAGAGGTTTTAAAATGGGTGGTTATGGATGACGATGCAAATGAGATGATTTCAAGATGCTTAGAATAACAAATCTATATTATTCTAAACAAATTAAATGATGATATGATATGAGATGGATGAGATGGATGATGTGATATGCTGTGATTATGCAACGGATGATTTATGAAATGCTTAGACTAACAGATCTATATTATGATGATGATATGCATGTGAGATGATATGCAAAATCGATGTTTCCTATTATGTATGATATGAATGATATGTGATATGCGAATCGCTTGTAGATGCAAGATGGATGCATGATGGATGCATAACTGATGCATGATGTTAGTGCGGAAATGAGATGATGACAAGAGGATCCAACAAGTCCATGATTGGTCGAGACTTTATTAGAGATGATGATGATAGATGATGATGATGATTTGCTTATCAAGGATTGGGATTTTCAAAGGGTCACTTACTTTTATGTTTGATAACACGCCTAAGCACGATGCATCAAGGTATGAAGGACCAGGATGGCGTTGTACTTAGTGTGATGGACTTTTGACTCAACAAACAGATAGGAGTATTCTTGTTCACACTTGACATACGGAAACCTTGTTAGGATGCACTTTAGAAGTCTCAAACATCTCGGACCAAAACAGGAAGTTATAACCAATCAATGCAATAGTCAACAAGCTATACGAAACATCTCCATACATATCTAACAAAGCAAGTATTCGCCAAGTTATTTTACAAGAGCGTCCAACAAGCACAGCAGACAAAATAATAATGATCGTTGCCCCATTCCTTTCTCTCTAAATCCTTCGTTCGGATATCATCGAGAGGTCCTTGGAATGAGCGCAATATGATAAATCAAAAGAAAAGATCAAGTATACAAGCAAGCCAATGTTCTTCATACCTTCAGCCAGAGGGATGTGTTTCAAAAGATGGGAGCCAAAACTTATTGCCAAAAGATAATGTCCATTGTCGGAACGGATCCTAGGACATGTTAATGACACGTCGTTTTGTTTACACAAATTGGTTGATTTGATAAAAGTGCCCATTGTCGGAACGGATCCTAGGAAATGCTTTGTATCAAATGATGATGAAATTGATTTATGATTTATATGCCATTGATAAGAAAAGAGTTGATCAACTTGCTTGCCGACAGACCTATACTTGAGATTTTGACAGTTTAGGTTTTCACATTTGACTGCTAGACTTGTTTCTGACTGTTTTACCAAAGGTTGAGGGTGATGACGATTTATTATGGATGATTGATTATTGCGAGTGTGGCGAGATGAGGTGGATGGATTTTTCAAATATTTGGATGTTTTGGAATTTTGCAATGTTTTGAAGTGCATTTTTGGTAATTTTGGGGTTTTACAAAATGTTTTGATTTTCTATTTTCCAATTTTTTTGGGGTTTTCTAATATTTTTTCAAAGAGACTAACCTAAAGACCTATCCTAGGGGCTTCAATGGCTGATCAACATATTAGCCTTGCTTACGTTATCCACGCAGAGACCACGTAGTTCGACTGATGACTTGACCAATTTACAGATGAGATATACATGATGAAATGTCAGTTTATTATGACGAACCCTATAGGACTCGACCTAATGTCTTGGGATGATCAAAGATCAACCTTTGCCTAATGCTCAAGCTCGAGGATCTAATGAGTTCGACAAGATCTAATCTTTGTTTTGGATTTTGATATGTTTTGAATGTTTTTGGATTTTCCGATTTTTCTCACGTTTTTGGATTTTCTCTCGGGATTTTGGAGGACTTTTTAAGATCATACATCAATCCGATCCGATGAGAACGTGCCCCCAGTGTGAGGCGATAGACTACTCTGATATAGGCAGGACAAACTGACCTTTTAAGTGGGCCGAGTAGCTCTAGGAGGAATCATGACACAAATGAAAGACCAAGCTATGGTGCAGATGCGGATGGAAGGGTGAAATGCGACGATATGCGATGAGTGAGTGAATGATGCAAAGCAAGTCACGGAGACCAAGATGGATGGAGAGTGCTTATTTACACAAGGTGCCTGTTTACCAGGTTTTCACCAAGGTACTTTCCCAAAGTGCCACCGAAGTGGTTTTCACTAGAGGACAATTTTTTTCTCTTTACTGTTTTCTTGATTTTTTTATTTTTTTGTTGTCACCAAGACGCCTGTTTGCCAGGTTTTCGCCGAAGTAACCATTTTTTCAGGACTTTTTATGATTTTTTGGATTTTTTGGTTCTATACCTTGAAAGATTTAGGCATAAAACTTTTTGAGATGGGAGCTATTCATGGGCTCCTGCAGAGGTTCCCCCTCGGGTGTTGATAACTGATACGCCCCTGATTTGTAGCTTGCTGTGACAATGAAAGGCCCTAACCAATTGGGTTCGAACTTTCCTTTGCTGCTGGGATTTGGGACATTCTTCTGATTTTCTTTTAAGACTAATTCTCCAACTTGGAAAGTTCTACTTCTGATTTTCTTGTTGTAGCTCCTTCTCAGTCTATTCTGATACACTTGCAGATGGTTTAAAGCATCCAAACGTCGCTCGTCCAACAGTTCCAGCTCGTTCAATCTTGAAACTCGATACTCTTCGTCCGTGATGAGGTTTTGCAATGATACTCTGAGGGATGGTAACTCGATCTCAATGGGCAAGATGGCCTCTGATCCGTAGACCAAGGAAAATGGTGTGGCACTAGTGGGTGTGTGGATGCTGGTTCGGTAAGCCCAAAGGGCAGGATTAAGCCAGAATGCTACCAATGCACTCAAGGCCATTGACTGCTTTCTCTTAAGGATTTTGAGGATGGTTTTGTTTGTAGCTTTTGCTGGCCATTGCCTTGGGGATAGTACGGGGTGGAGAAGCGATGCTAGATTTTGAATTTCTCGCACAAGTCGCGAACCTCCTGGTTCTTGAATGGTGTCCCATTATCCGAAATAATAGCCTGGGTGGGAACACCATAGCGGCATATGAGATAGTTCAGATGAACTTTGAGGATCCGCTTCCCTGCTATGTAGGTCATAGGTATGGCTTCAACCCACTTGGTGAAGTACTCGCTGCGCTATAATGAATTTGTGGCCGTTGGATGAGGTGGGTGTGATTTTCCCAATGAGAACGAGTCCCCACTGTGAAAAGGGCCATGGTGTGATGATTGGATGAAGCTCTTGAGCTGGAGCATGGATGAGGTCCCCGTGTTGCTGACACTATAGACACTTCTTGACGTATTCATGTGCCTCTCTGTCCATGGTAGGCCAGTAATACCTACTCCTCAGCAATTTCTTAGACAAGGTCATGCCACTCGAATGAGAACCACAGATGCCATTGTGCACCTCAGTTAGGGCAGTCGAAGCCTCCTCAGGGTTAAGACATCTTAGTAAGGTTCCTTCTATGCTTCTACGATAAAGGGTTTCTCCTAAAATGACAAAACGAGATGCTTTCTTGATAAAGGTTCGTCTAAGGCTTGAACGCAAATCGGCGGGAATGATACCTATCCTAAGGTATGTGTAAATGTCTTGGTACCACTGATCACTTGGACCAACGATTTCGCACACAAATTCTGACTCTGGTACCTTGAATGCTGGTACGAGAAGCTGCTCTACCAAGAAGTCGTATTTCGAAACATTTTGAGGGATCTCTAAGAGTGATCCAATAGTTGCCATTGCGTCTGCTGCTCTGTTGTTGGTTCTTGGTACTTGCTCAAATGTGATGTCAACAAAATATTCCTTGAGATTTTCCACCAGCCTTTTGTATGGAGTTAGCTTATCATCCTTTGTTTGGTACTCATTGTTCACTTGATTTATGATAAGCTGTGAATCTCCATATACCTTCAATGCCATAATGTTCCACTGTACTGCTATCCTGAGACCTATAGTTAAAGCCCCATATTCTGCAATGTTGTTGGTACAAGGGAATGCTAGTTTGTATGATCTTGGTATACAATCCCCTTGTGGAGTGATGAAGAAGATACCGGCTCCGGACCCATGTTGTGTGTAGGAGCCATCAAAGTATAGTTTCCAATGAGTAGCTATGTCAATGTTGAAAATGGATTTATCTGGAAATTCTGAAACAAGTGGGCTCTCCGCATAGATAGGTGCATCTGCCAGTTGGTCTGCAATGACCTGTCCCTTGATTGCCTTGCGCTCCACATACTCTATGTCATATTCTGATAATATCATTACCCACTTAGCCATTCTTCCTGTAAGCATTGCCTTTGAAAGAAGATACTTTAAGGGATCAATTTTAGCTATGAGTTTGATCTTGTGTGCCAACATGTAGTGTCTGAATTTTTGGGATGCAAACACCACTGCTAGGCAAGCTTTTTCAATGAATGTATAGTTTAACTCATGGCCCACCATTGTACGACTGATGTAGTAGATGGCTCTTTCTATTCCATTTTCATCATGTTGTGCTAGGAGAGCACCAAGGGCTGCTGCAGTTGCTGAGATATAAAGGATCAATGGTTTGTTATGAATTGGAGGCCTTAGTACTGGAGGTGTTAACAGATATTCCTTGATTTTGTTGAAGGCTTGTTCACATTTGTCATCGCATTTGTACGTTACCCCCTTGTGGAGTAGGTGAGAGTAAGGGATTTGTTTGTCTGCTAATTGTGCTATGAACCTGCGAATTGACTGAAGCCTGCCTTGGAGACCTCTCAGTTGTTTCAATGTCCTAGGAGCTCCCATTTCAAGTATTGCTTTCACCTTTGCCGGATCAATCTCAATGCCTCTCATTGACACTATGTAACCCAACAACTTTCCTGATTGTACGCCAAAGACACACTTCTTGGGATTCAAACGAACCTTGTATTCTTCTCGTCTGTCAAAGATAGCACTCAAGACCGATATATGATCCTCCTTCTTTTTGGATTTTCCTAGGATGTCATCAACATAGTCCTCAACTGTTTTGTGGATCATGTCATGGAATATTAGTGTCATGGCCCTTTGGTATGTGGCCCCAGCGTTCTTTAAGCCGAATGGCATTACGTTCCAGCAATATGTTCCCCATGGGCAAGTGAAAGCCGTCTTGTGTTGATCTTCTTTTGCTATCATAATCTGGTTGTATCCTGAAAATCCGTCCATAAGTGAAAGCATCTCATGCCCTGCTGTCATGTCTACTATCATGTCGATGTTGGGGAGCGGGAAATCATCCTTGGGACATGCCTTGTTCAAATCTCTGAAATCCGTACAGATTCTTATGGCTCCGTCAGGCTTTGATACGGGTACCAAGTTTGATACCCATTCTGGATAATCAATTGGTCGAATGAATCCCACATCTAATAGCTTTTTGAGCTCCATTTTGACTAACAAAGCAATTTGAGGATGCATTTTGCGAAGCTTCTGTCTCACAGGTTTAGCTTTAGGATAGACTGCCAAGTGATGAACCACTACCTCTGGATCCAATCCTGGCATATCAGCATAGGTCCACGCAAAATTTATCTTCCTTTCCTTTAAGAAGGTAGCCAACTCCTCTTGTTCTTTGCATACTAATGACTCAGCGTAGAATGTAATATGAGGAGTTTCTTGTGTTCCCAGATTGATGGGGTTGCACTTTTCTGCTAGCATAGCTGACTTTTCTTGGTGTATAGCTGTAAGAGGAAGATTGAATCCCCCATCCTCAGGCGCCTCAGAGGGGTTTTCACCATTGGATGCATCCTTTCTTTTTACTTTTTTAGAGTCGGAGAGTGCCACAAGGTGGTTTTCACTCAAAGACTTGGAGATTATTCTCAATTTTTTATTTTTGCGACTGAGGGATTCAATCGTTTCTCCATAGTATGCATGTGTATCCAGCTCTATGATAAAACCTGCCTTATGATCCCCACATGGAATGTCATCCCTAAGTCCCATGAATTCCGAGAGCACCTTATCATTTTCAAACATGTCAAGAATTGGTGGTCCTCGTTGGTCGTAATCAATCAGTTGGGGATAGACTAATCGGATTTCATTGCTTTGGTTTTCAGACTCATAAGACAAGGTGCTAATCATAAGGACATTAGTATCCCCAAACAACAAAGGTAATCCTATTTCTGGTGACTCAGTTAAATCAGTGGGCATTCCTAAAGTCATGGAGGATTTTGGAGTAGCTACAGATTCCTGAGGAGGCGTTCGGTTCCATCTATCCTGGGCACCTCGACCAAGTACAGTTACCTTAGGAGTAGGATGACCAATGCCAAGATTTTTTATTTGCTTCTCAGGTATAATGGGTATTACACGCCCATTATTATCTTGGCCTAACCCTTGGTTCCGGTTATAGCCCATCAAGAGCATCAGCTTCATACCTCTGTTTCGTTCGTCCATAGGCAATTCAACTGCCGGTATATCATCTCGATAAAGGAGATGAGATAGGTCCCCCTCTAATGTTTCCTGACCAAGATCTCCTGCACTTGTGAAGGTAGGGTTTCGTTCATAGGAGCCTTGAGATGTTGAAGCTTCTTGTGATTGTGGTCGTCCTCTTGATCTAGGAGATTGTGGTAGCTCTCCTACTACAAAAGCATTCTTAGGCATTGAATAGTTTCCACAACCATCATCTTGTATTATAACTTTGATATCAGAAAAGGCGGGGATGGCGGGGGTGGAGGGTGTCTCTGTCACAGAAGTGAGAGTGGCGGGATCCACGTAAGGTGTTGATGGGCCTTCATCGCTCTTGGGTACTTGCGGGATCTTGTAGTATTTTGCCTCTAGATTTTTGCAGTAGGCAAATGGCTCAGGATCTCCATGGATAGTAACCTCTTGACCTTCATGTGTGACTTTCACACATTGATGAAAGGTTGAAGCTACAGCTTGCATTGCATGTATCCATGGTCGCCCTAGGAGAATGTTGTATGGTAAATCGAGGTCCAAGACCTGACAATTGGTTTGCATGATGGCGGGTCCAACCTGGACAGGAAGCTGAATGGTGCCTTGGGATACCCTTTCCTGGTCATCGTATGCTCTTATTGTGATGCCTTTTCCTTTGTCAATTGAATCCTCTGAAATGTTCAAATTCTTTAGAAGCTTTAAGGAGCAAATATTTAAGCCTGCACCTCCATCCACCACGACTCTCTTGACTTTCTTTTTATTTACGTACACCTCCAGATGAAGTGCACGGTTGTGAGATGGTTGTGTGGGGAAGTCTTGTTCAGAAAATGTAAGAATGTTAGGTGTGGTGATATTTGCGACCATAGCTTGGAATTGTTCTGTATCTAGATCTGCGGGGACAGTAGATGACGCCAAAGCTTCTTCTAGAATCTTTTTGTGTGCAGATGAGATTTTGAGTAACTCCATGATGGAGATATGTGCAGGGGTTCTTTTCAATTGATCCAAGACATTATAGCCACTAGGGTTAGACCTTGGATTCGATGTGGAATTTCTGCTTGGTTGGGATGGTGCTGCAATGGTAACCTTTCCACCTCTTGTGGTGACTCCACAATCGGCTTGGGCCCCTTTGATGGTGATGACTCCACAAAACTCGTCTAAACAAGCAACAACACCCTCGTATGTGTGGTTGACATTTTTATAAGCCCCTTTTCCTTTTCCTTTGTCTTGATCTTTGTTTCCTTTGTTACCATGATTCGGCATCGGATTCGTGTAAATCTTGAGATCTTTGTTTCCTGATGGTGCTTCCACATCTATGATTTTGTCATCTATGAGGTCTTGAATTAGATTTTTGAGCCTCATGCAGTTGTTTGTCGTGTGTCCCTTGAGTTTGTGGAAGTCGCAAAGATAATTTTCATTATACCATGGTGGCTTGACCGATGGTTCTTGATAATTGTTATGTGTAGGGACCATTATCAATTTTTCATCTACCAATCTTTTCATGATTACTTCAGCAGGTTCCCCAAGGAGTGTGTATTTTCGTTTGGGGAAGAACTTGTTTCGCTGTGGTCTTCCCTGATTATCAATGTTGTTTGTGTTTTGGTTATGGGATGGTTGGACCACAGTATTGACTTGTCGATTGCTTTGATTAATGACTTACAAATTCAAACATCGAAATCTGCAAATCGTTAGTAACTAACATATACAAACATGATTAGTTTCCAAGCAATAAGCACCATTCAACATCCATATGAGATATCTAACATGTTTTAAAATGCTATCTAATAACAAGATACATAAAATCCTATAAAGAAAAACATGAAACCAATCTATCCCATATTGGATTGGTGTCACATGTGCTAGTGACCCTTTCCCAATCCTTGATTGAAAGCTTAGATGATGATGATAAGATGGAAATGATGAGCAAAATTAGTTCTCAAGGAGAGTAACTTTGCATATGCTTTTTGGATGAAATTGTGGAGGATTTGCTTGAGGATGATGCTTGCATTTAAAGATTTTCAAAATGCCAAGTGTTGAAGAGGGACCAATGTGGGATCAAAAACAAGCCAATGAATTGAGAACACTTGTCATCATGTGATTGATGGATGTATGTGCAAGATTTGGGAAGAGTGCCCAAGAGGGGGAACTTTTGAATTCAAATTTTGCCATAAATGCTGAGAGGGGGACAAGGAAAAACAGCAATAAATGCCATGTTTGACTTGTCATGTTGAGGGAAAATGATGTTTTAATAAATCAATAAAATTGATTTATTGTGCAAGTGGCTAGGTCTAGATAATGCAAGTGGGATGTGATTAGTATTAGATTAGGATTAGATGATGATTATGCTGATTAATGCTGATTAACTGATTTGACTTTTTGGACTTTGATACTTGATTTAAGATTTGATTTAAATGGCTTTTTTTTATTTTAAATAACCTTAGGCAATGAGATTATTTAAATGGATGAAGGTGATGAATGGATCTAATGCAAATGTCTAGTTTAATTGATAAATGATCCTGATCGAATGCATAATGTAAAATTTGCATGTCTACATTTTGCCCCTCTTTGAAGCAATGTACTTGTTGCGTTGGTTCAAAGAATAACTTGCCGCAATCGAAATTTAAAAATTTCATGATTTTTTGGATGCCCCAGCGGAAAGAAGTAATAATCTGCATTGCCCTCGAGAGATCGGTTGAAAAGATTCGATTTGAGGGCTGATCTCACTATAAAGATGTTCAAAATGGGTGGTTGGTGGATGACGATGCAATGAGATGATTTTAAGATGCTTAGAATAACAAATCTATATTATTCTAACAACTTAAATGATGATATGATATGAGATGGATGAGATGGATGATGTGATATGTTGTGATTATGCAATGGATGATTTATGATATGCTTAGACTAACAGATCTATATTATGATGATGATATGCATGCATGTGAAATGATTGATGTTTCCTATGATGTATGATATGAGTGATATGTGGTATGCAGTATATTGATGGTTTTGCAGATGCAGGATGGATGCATGACAGATACATGACGGATGCATGATGTTAGTGCGGGAATGAGATGATGACAAGAGGATCCAACAAGTCCATGATTGGTCGAGACTTTATTAGAGATGAGATGATGATAGATGATAGATGATGACGGTTTAATTGGCTGACAGATTTTCAAAGGATCAATTTTACTTTATTTTTGATAACACACCTGCTAACGCGCATCGAGGCATAAAGGACCGTGGATGGCGCTAGTAATTGTGATGGATCTCCTTTGACTCGACAAAACGATAGGAGTATTCTTGTTCCACACTTGACGATAATTAAACCTTGCTAGATGGAAAATTTTAGAAGTCTCAAACATCTCTCGACCAAAACACTCAAAGGTATAACCAATCAATGCATTAGTCAACAAGCTATCCTCGAAACATCCTCCATACATATCTAACAAAGCAAGTATTCGCCAGTTATTTTACAAGAACTTCCAACAAGCACAACAGACAAAAGGATAATGATCGTTGCCCCATTCCTATCTCTCTAAATCCTTCGCTCGGATATCATCGAGAGGTCCTTGGAATGAGCGCAATAAGATAAATCAAAAGAAAAGATCAAGTATGCAAACAAGCCAATGTTCTTCATACCTCTAGCCAAAGGAATGTGTTTCAAAAGATGGGAGCCAAAACTCATTGCCAAAAGATAATGTCCATTGTCGGAACGGATCCTAGGACATGTTAATGACACGTCGTTTTGTTTACCCAAAGTGGTTGATTTGATAAAAGTGCCCATTGTCGGAACGGGTCCTAGGACATGCTTTGTATAGGATGATGATGGTTTGATAAGTTGATTGATAGGCTGTTCATATAAGGTCGACTGACATGTTTGAAAACGATCAAGACTTTGATTTTGTTTTACATGTTTTGTTGTTCGCTTTTGATTTTACAATTGAAGCTTGATTTTGCTGCCTGCTATGATTGTTTCTGTTTGCGTTGCCAAAGGATGAACATGATGATCAGTTTATTATGGATGATTGATTATCATGATGAAAAAGTTTAAATGGGATCTGCGGATTCCTTTTCCAAACATTTGACGTTTTGACGCTTTGAAACGTTTTGAGTATCGCTTTTGATCTTTTGTGATGTTTTTTGATTTTTTGATTTTCTGATGTTTTGGGTTTTGATGTTTTTCAAATGTTTTTGGATTTTGATGTTTTTCGAATGTTTTTGGATTTAGATGTTTTTTCAAATGTTTTTGGATTTTGATGTCTCGGGGGCTGATCGAAGATGAGCCTTGCCTACGTTTAAGCTCAGAGACGACGTAGTTCGGATTTCAATGTTTTTGATGTTTTCTGCTTTTTGAGTGTTTTTTGGATTTTTTGATATGTTTTGGATGTTTTTGGATTTTTTTGATTTTCTAATGTTTTTGGATTTTTGCATGATTTTGACGATTCTGATATGGATGTGATAGCAGTGCTCTGTTTAGGATTTTGCTAAAAACCAAGCTAAGGTTGATGTATTAGATCGATGGATTGATGATGATGATAGCATTGTTGAGGATGCACAACAATGCAAAGATTTGATTGATGATGATTTGATGATGATAACATTGTTGAGGATGCACAACAATGCAAGGATTGATTGATCGAGATTGATGAGGATAACATTGTTGAGGATGCACAACAATGCAAGGATGGGTTGGTCAGGATTGATAATGATAACATTGTCGAGGATACACGACAATGCAAGGATAGTGTTAAGCAACACAAGGATATCCTGAGATGATTTTTTTGATTGGATTTGATTGATCATGTTTGATGAAGCTTGATTTGGAACAAAAGATGTTTGGATGATTTGATGTGACGTTGAAGGATGCGTTAGATGCAACTGATATCGATTGTTTGGATTGATGTTTGATTAAAGATGAAGCTTGATAAGGACTGCCAAAATAAGCTGCGATTCGATTTTTCGCTTCACAAGTGGTGGACCAATTTGATTTCATAGTTTTCCAATGTTCGATCGCCACATAAGTTGATGACATAGACCAAGATTTTATTCTCGGCTAAAGATGTACATATCTCCCCAATGTCTAGCAATGTATGGAATGCAATGGATGGATGCTCGGATAAGTGTATGGATGGATGGATATGGTAAGCACGCAAAGTATGCCCAGGATTATCTTGCGATAAGATAAGGTGCTCGAATAATGAATGCTCATTTGGATAATGCTTCATAGCTCAGATAATGCTTCATAGGATAGGATTAATGAAAACGGCCCATGTCAAGATGTTCACCGTAAACAAGCGTAAGGTGTGCCCCAAATTTTTTTTATCAAGATCAAGATAACTTGCATGATGGATGCAGATATATGCGAATGGATTGGATCAATGGTTTATGGATGGATTTATTATGGATAAGATGGATGGAATGCTTGATTTATCATGGATGGGATGAGATGCTCTCAACTGAAGTGGCGCACGTAGATGCTCGATTCCACACATGACGCCTGTTTGCCAGGTTTTCATCATGGTCTTGCCCAAAGCGCCGCACATGCGGTTTTCACTAGAGGACGATTTTTATCTTTACTGTTTTCAATCCTTTTTCTGATTTTTTTGGATTTTCATATATTTTTTTGATTTTTTTGTATTTTTCTGAAAGATTCATGATAAACCACCTAGTGGTGTTGACGTAGACGCTTCTGTCATGACGTGCCATCGATATCTTGCCTCAAGGAGCTGCTTTGCTAAGATACGTGCACTTGAATGCGTTTTGGGGATTCTTTGATCCGCTTCGCCGACACCGAGTTAACTCGCCTTTGGTGCTATTAATCAGACAGACGCCTCTCGGGGTTCCATGATGAAGGGTCGCGGCTAAATACACTCTGGCCAATGTAAGAACCGGATATGTGTGAGGCGTGATGGAGGCATTTAGGGATAAGAGATGGATTGGCTGGATCAGCTTTGGGAACCTTTGACTCTCCAAACTTGGGCAAGATGAGCAATGATGGGTGGATACGGAAGTGTGTGTGGAATTAGGACCAACTGCTTGATACACTTTGTACGTCGCTTGAAAAGCCTGCTTTTGATTTTGCGGACATCTTTGATGGATACATTTCCCTCTTTTAGTTTTCCCCACAGTTTCTTTGACTGATGGAGTTTGATAGGGATGATCTTTCTTTGTATTCTTTGGTATCCATTTGTGTTTGATTTGTCCATTATGCTTCTCAGCTTCTTTTGATTTGATAATGTTCTTCGTACTTTGATTCAGATATTCCTTTTGATGTTGGTCCCAATTCATGGATGGGGTGATGGGTGGATGAAGATTTGTGATATGGTTGGTTGTAGTATTGACACTAGCTTCATCATAAGGTCTCTTCATGCTCCCTATGTTGACGTTTGCTTGAGACGAAGTTGCCCCCAGTATGGTGATAGTATCACCTTTATTCATTGATTCTGCTTGTTTGAAGAGCTCTTGTTCAAAATGCATTCTTTGATCAATGATCACTGTAGACGACATTATTTCCATTTGTTGCTCTGCTATCTCTGAATGTTCTATCTGACTTGTTTCCTTGGGTGGATAATGATGGATATCTTTATTCATGATGTCCTCAATCTGAGTTTGGGACATATTTGATCCTGATGTTGACAACTCTGTTTGATTGTAGGAGTTAAGAATCTGCTCTTTTTGTGTAACACAATCTTGTTCTAGATGAAGATCATCTACGTGTCCATCCATAGAAAGCATCTCAAGGGTAGATGGAGGAGTAAGTGCTATGTGGATGTGATCATCTTGCATGGATAAGAGAGTGTCCATTAGATCATTATAATAGCTTGAAGATACAAATTCTTGATCTTGAATGATTTCAGAGTTGTTTTCGACATGCTTTGGATCAAGTTCTTGACATGGGTCGGTTTCAAAAAATGGTGCTTGGATATCTTCATTGGACATGGTAAGTGGTTCAACATCCTCAAGTGTCGAGTTTAGGGTTCCTTTAGTATCTGTAACCATGCAGTCAAAGGGGATCAACATTTTTTGAAAAGGACCATTGCTAGACTTTGGTGAAAGATTTTGATCATGTTTTGGAATAAATTCTTGAGATATGTCCTCTACCTCATAAGGCGATGTAGAGACATTTTCAACATCATCATAGGTCGATGGATCGTGCATTATGTCAATAGGATCAAATAACCCTAACACTCCTTGAAAGAGATCACTAAAAAATGGTTCTTGATGTATGGTGAGTTTATCATCAGATTGTGTAGATACATCCTCAATGTGCTCCTCAATGGAGAGGTTTTGATCATTGTTTTCGACAATTGCGGTGGAGATATTGTGAATGTCTTCAACCATAGAATCAAGTGATGTTGAGATTTCTTGAATTGGCTCATTTTCGAATTTTGTTGGTGGATTTTGATCATGATTCAAAAGTGACCCTTGACATATGTCGATTTGATCATTGGATGAAGTAAACGTGTGCTCAGTGATGGATTGATCTTGATCCTTGTTTTCAATAGTTGTCATCTTTTGTGTTTGTGCTCGTGTTGGTTGGGTAGCTTGAGAGGATTGTTTCACACTTTGAGCTTGTGTTGCTTGTTGTTGCTGTTTGAGCTTGATTTTTACCGCGGAAGCTTGAGAAGCGTGCGTGGCTATAGGTGCTTGCCGAATTGTTTGATATTGTTGGAGCAATTGTTGGTATGCTTTGAATGAAGCATTGTAATTGCTTACTTGGCTTAGTCGCAATGGTGGTGGTGGTGGGATTGAAATTGTGTTGGATGTAGTGACAAGTGTTTGAGATACGCTCGGAGCGATCATGGTAGTGAGGGGCTGAGATGTGATGGGAGTGATAGTGGTGTTTGGAATGATTGAAGGGATAGTGATGGTTGGATTGACCGAGGTGATAGGCCCTTGGGAGACCGTATTTTGATTTGGGATCAATGTTGTTGTTTGATTAGATACCATCCATTGGTGTGATGTCGATGGTATATTCGAAGTATTTGACATGATGGTTTGATTGACGTTAGGTGGATTGATTTGGGTGGATTGATTGGTGCTAGGTAAAGGGGGAAGCCCTAAACCAAGGAATGATGTAGGTAATGGTGGTGGAGATTTCCCTTGGCGCAATGCCTCAACCATTTTGGAAAGTTTCGCAATTTGATCTCACCAAATTTGTTCTTGATTTTGATCTTGACTCACTTGAGATAGTTGATTTGGCTTGTGTTCAAGTAGTTTTGGCATGCATGCTTGCAGTTTTTGAATGGGATTATGGGAAAATTGACTTTGGATAATGTTCTGATTTGGCATGATAGGATGAACAATGTTGGTATTGGGAATCATTTTTCCAAAGGTTTCCGAGTTAGGATTCATGTTTCAAAAAAATGCATTTGGTACATCCACATTTGGTTTGTAGGGATTTGGTGGAATGATGTTGCTCGTTTGAAGACTCATGTATTGATTGTTTGGAGGATAGACTTGTAAGTTTGGACTTTGATTGAAATCTATCATGGGGAGATGTGTTCCAAAATTCAGATTTGGCATACCCACACTTGTTGTACCATTGACATTTGTCGAAGGAAATGATCCTATGCATGGATTTTGATAATAGATAGGCATTGCAAGGCTTTGAAGATTCAACTGATTTGGATTACCCAAGATGTATGGATCAAGTTTATATTCCATGTTCTTCTTGTGTTTTGACCTTGTTATGAAAGTGACTTCTAAGGTTCTTAGGACCAATGGCAAGATGGAGGATGAAAGGTGGATGATATGAGTGATGAACGCTTAGGAACTTTGAATCAATGCTAGACTTAGGGCTTGATTTTGATTGTTTGATGTGGATCATGAACTTGTAAACCCTAAAATGTTGGATGTTA
>VDFB02107931.1:0-27696 GCA_007258455.2 Sequoia sempervirens | reverse complement strand
TTGTGCATGTAACAAAGTATAGGTCTGAAACTTGAATTTGTAGAAAATAGAAAAAGGACTTATTCACCATGGATGGTGAATGAGTACCACTAGAGGTTCCTATTAATGCTGAATGTAGATTCCAGTACCCATTTGGTAGAAACCAGATTCTGGGTAGAAACCTTGATCTGGGATTGATTCACCCAGGGTGGCGAATGAGACCCAACCAACCAAAAAGTCAATATTTCTAGTTTTTCAAAGTGTTTTCTATTTTCATCAAGCTTATAGGTGTACATATTATATGTTTCAACTTTTTGTTTGGTTCTATTTGCATTTTTATTCATCTTTTTAGGTCTTTTGCAAACAACAATGTGTTTTCAAACACTTGACATTTCTTAGGTTTTGAATAAATAATCAATCAATTTTACTAGTTTGCTACATTTGGATCATTATATTTAGGCATAATTCAATCATACATACATTAATTTGAGTGAACCACCTCAGTTTTTGGACTATCTCTCTCCTTTTAGGTGAAAAACCCTAAGAGAGGAAGAGAGTACATATCCCCCAAAAAATGATGGTTCATCCACATCACTCTACCAAGAAGATGGATAAATATAAATCCCCCATGTAAGGGGTGGAGGCAGATAAGGATGGTTTTGTGCCTATTAAGTCTCAAAACAAGAATAGAGGCCTGAAGAGGACCTTCAAAGATAGGCAGAAAGAGGAATCATTCAATAAGTTTGAGGCTTTAGAGGGCTTGGTTCAAGAGGAAGGGGCCTCCATTAACATGCAAGCTACAAATAGCTCTATTATTAAGAAATTTTTGGTGGACCATTCAAATGTTATTTCTAGTCTGACCCTAGGAGGGGGTCAAATGGATCACTTGGTTGTTCATATCCCTTCCTCAATTTCTAGTTGTGGGGGAATTGGCATATTGTCATAAACAAATATCATACATATTCCTCTTGTTTTTGGGTTCATGAATGAGAATATTGTTGAGTCCTATTTTGGGTCTTCATGAAAAACTCCCCAAAAAGGGCACTCTAGAGAATCCTTTTAAAGAAGGAAGAAGGACTAAGAAAAGGTTAATACAATTGGGGAGACGTTGGTTGAGTTTGGATTGATGAGGACTATCGATTCTCACTTCTCCCAGCCCCAATGATGATTGTGATATCTTATAATGTAAGGTGTATGAATAGCATCCCTAGAAAAAATGATATTCATGATTTGATTCGTGTTCACTCTCCTTATTTGGTTTTCTTTCAAGATACTAAATTGTCTATTGATAGTTTGTTGAGTTTGATTTCTAAGATTTGGAGTAAAAGTTTATTTCACTGTGTGGGGGTAGAAGGGGGCTCATGGGGACTTGCTTGCTTATGGGATTTGCACAAATTTATTCCTCTTTGGTGGCTTTTAGATAGATGCTCTATTTCCCTTATTGCTTTTAGTTTGAAGTCAGGTGAGAGAATTCTTCTTTCTAATATTTATGCTCCTATGAAGCTTCCTGGCAAGGCTCATTTGTGGTCTCATATTAATTTTTTGCATTCATTGGAGCCATTTCTTCCTTGGATTATAGCAGGTGATTTTAATGCTATCTTGTCTCTAGATGAGAAAATGAGTGAGACTCCCCATTTGGATCTCTCCTTAGACCTCATGCAAGACAAGGTGGCTAGCTTATATGAATTTAGTGGATATCAAACTTTTGAAGGGGTTGTTTACCTAGAAAAATAGGAGGACTAGGGATGCTACCATTTCTTAAAGGTTAGACAGTTTTTGGTGTCCAATTTTTTGGTGGGTGACAAATAGATGACTAATTCTTAGATTTTGGATTAGCAAGGCTCAGATCACTAACCAATCAAACTCTCTAGTTGTATGGTGAGGTTATCTAAAAGGAAGTCTTTTAAATTATAACTTATGTGGTTTTGGGATGCGTCTCTCCATGATTTGATCTCTGGGTAGTGGAGGGATGGAAATCCTACTTTTGGAACTACTATGTATTCCTTTGCAAAAGGCTCCAATATGTCAAATATATGTTGAAACATACACCATTTTAGAAATGTTTTTAAGGTAAAAAGGGCTTCCCAAGAGAACTTAGACTCCATTACTGAACATATTTGAGCTCAGGGGCTCTATTAGGAGTTGAGTAGATTAAAGGCTATGGTTGTGAAGGATGTGGAGGAATGGGAGTTGTGTGAGGAAATGTTTTTGAAGAAAAAGTCCCACATTGATTGGTTGTAGACAGAGGAAAGGAATACCTCAGTTTTCCACAATTTGATTAAAGATATAAGGTAGGGAAATATTATAACTTCCATTAAATCCCTGGATGGGGACCCTCTTCTTTCCTCTACTAAGATTTTGAAAGAGTCTATCGAGTTCTTCGCTGATTTTTTTAATGATGATTCTCCTCCTTCCAGTGTGGATGAAGATGCAATTTTGGATTCCATTCCTCCCTTGGTAACTAAGGAAATGAATGGGTCTCTTCTAAAGCCCATCTCTTTGTTGGAACTGGAAAATATTATGTTTAAGATGAAGAAAGGTAAAGTTTCTATTCTTGATGGGTTCCTGATTGAGTTCTTTTAGGAGTTTTGGGAGGTTATTAAGCTTGACCTTCTTCAAGTTGTTCAAGAATCTCAAAAGAATAAGAAAATGTTAAGATATTTGAATGGCACCTTCTTGGCTCTCATCCGTAAGCATGAGGGAGCCAATTCTTTGGATCTCTTTAGGCCTATTTCCCTTTGTAATGTTGTGTACAAAATAATCACCAAGTCTTTTGCAACAACTTTGAAATTGTGGCTAGATAGGTTAATCTCTAAGGAACAGGGTGGATTTATGGCTAGTATATAACTTTTGGATGGTTTGATTATAGTTGTTGAGACTATGCACTCTATGGTTTCCTCCAAGGAGAAGGATTTGTTCATTAAGTTTGATATGGCCAAGGCTTATAATCGTGTCAAATAGGATTTTCTAACCAATATTTTGAGAGCTTTTTCATTTGGTAGTGCTTGGATAGAATGGGTTATGAGTTGTGTTATGATTATGTACTTATATGTGCTTGTCAATGGTGAGTAGTCTGACCATTTTGGGGCTTCTAGGGACCTTCGGCAAGGGGATCCTCTTTCCCCTTATTAATTTTGATGGAATGAGGGCTTGGGAGATTCTTGAAATTTAGGGTGGAGCTTGGTCTCATTCAAGGCTGGCGGTGGGGCAATAATCTTCCCTCCTAGTCCCATCTCTTGTTTGTGGATGACATAGCATTAATGGGTCTCACAAAAGTGAATGAAGTGGTAAATCTAAGGAAGGCCTCATATTATTATTTGGTTGATTTGGGGTAAAGCATCAATGAAGGAAAGTATTTTATTTAATTATTTAATACTCGTAATCTTATTCAGAAGAGGATTGCAAGTATTCTTAGGTTCCAGATTAGCACACTCCCTTAATTGTTTATCTTTGCATTCCTCTAGTTGTTCATTCGTTACCTCGATTGTTTTGGCAGGATGTTATTGAGAAGTTTTGAAAAAAGGATAGTCATTGGATGTGTAGATGGATCTCTACTATAGGTAGAGTGAATATTTTGAAGTCTATGGTTCAAGCTCTCTTGTTGTACATGTGCTTTATTTTATCGACCCTTTCTAGCTTTATGAAATACGTTGAGGCTCTCTATCAACAATTTCTTTGGTTTGGTAATCTTCTTTCTTAGAAGTGGATTTTCATTAATTGGGATACATTTTTTGTCATCTAACGCATGAGGGTGGTCCCAGATTGTGTCAAGCTGACTTAAATGGGAAATTTTTGGCAACAAAACTATATTGCAGGTGGTGTTCTCAATAGTAGTAGACTTAGGCTAAGATGCTCACATCAAAATATCTTGGGGTTGTGGATGGTGAGGATGTTCCTACATATAGCCTAATGGGTAAGGGATCTATGGTTTGGAGCACCCTCAATATGGGAGCCAAGTAGATTAAGAAAGGATTGTTCTCAATTTACAATAGGGGTTTAGAGGCTCTTTTGTAGATTGATTCTTGGGATGGGAATCCTCCTATTATGTCTACCCATCCTTACTTGTGAGACCTATGTAAAAAATTTATTGATTTTGTTTGGGCTCATGTTGTGGATTTTAAATCCCCTCAGGTTTTGGACCAGGCCATGATGTACAGGTGGAAGGACTCACATGAGTAGTCACCTAGAGGATTAATGGAGGATCATAAGGAGCTTGCCAACATCTTGGATGGTAGGGTTTGTAACTCTCTATTGGAGAGGGATGTTCTGCCTTAGGGAGATGACAAGAAAATAAAAATCACTATGACCTCTAGTTATCAAGTTTTGGATGAGTAGATGTTTGGGTGCATGAGGGTCCCCTAGTGGAAGTAGATTAGGAATAAATTCTCTTGGTCCAAGTAAAACTTATTTTCCTAGTTGGTGAATTATAATAGATGTCTAAACTAGGGTAATCTTTGGAAGCAGGGCTTTTAGGGCCCCTCTATGTGTTTTATGCTCTAACAACAATGACAATACTTCTCATATTTTCTTCCAATGTCCTTTTGTTAGGGTTCTCTAACACTTCTGGTGGGAGCTCTAGAATTAATCATTTTGGCATGCTTCATCTTTAGAGGACTTATGGATTAGGTTGGGGAGTTGTACTGCTAAGACTTCCTTTCTCCATATTGCTGAGTTAATTGGTTCTAGCCTCATCATTTGGTAAATATGGTTGGAGTGTAATCACATGATGTTTATGGATAAGAAGCTTCAGGTGTGATAAGTTTGGATGAGGATCTTGGGATTTCTTCAGGAGATTTTAATGGCTAGGTGTGATCTATTAGCCCTCGTGGACCCTAGAGATATGAGAGTTGCTCAGAGCTTGGGGATTTCTATCTATGCCAAGGGTGGGATGAGGTCTGGTCTGGGTCAAAGTGTTAGACATAAGGTTTAGACAGATGGCCATTGGATACCTCCACCTTTGGATGTATTGAAGATTAATACTAATGGTTCCTCTAGAGGAAATCCTAGTCACATTGGGGTTAGGGGCCTTGGCAGGGACTTCTCTAGAGTGGTTGTGTTCTTCTCCAAGTATCATGGTCAACACTCTTACAATTACATTGAGGACTTGTCTATTCTATTGGATTTTAAAAGGGCATGTTCCCTTGGTTGGAGAAGGATAATTTGTGAGTCAGACTCTCAAATTGTGGTTTATTTGCTGAATAAGAAAAATTTGGAGGATGTTAACTGGCAATTGGCTAGGGTGATTAGATAGATCATTTCTCTAGGGGAGATCCTATATTCTATCACCTTCTACCATATCCCTAGGGAGTGGAATAAGGTGGTTGATGGTTTGGCTAAATTAGCTTCCGAGGAGATGGGAAACTTGAAAGTGGATTACTGGAGCTATCTTCTTGATGGCCTTTCTAAGAAGCTTGATGACTAAGTTATGGAGGATATGAGATGTGTTTTTGGTGTTGCTTGATGTCTCTATTTTTGGTTTGTGACCTTTGGTGGGTGGATTGTAATTCCTATATTTGTACTTTTTTCTTGATTTAATAAAGCTTCTGCCCTCTTTTTATTGAAAAGCAACCCCCTTCTAACCTTGTGGGTGCTTCCTCTCAGTCAGAAAACCCTATGAGAACACCCCCTCAAGTCCCTTATGAACACGGTCTAGATCATCCTCTAGAGAGAAACACCCTATACATGGATCCTTAGATCAGTATTCCTTATTGGACTCTAATTTTTTTAATGCTCTCCTCTTAGATGAGGAAACTCCTAACTCCCAATTAATTACAATATTTAGTCCTAGAATGTGAGGGGCTTGACTATCCCATCTAATAAATTTCAAGTTAAATAGTCTGTCTTAAATAGTCAAATGAATGTCTTAGTGCTACAAGAAGTGAAGGTCAACCGATCTCATATTGAAGCTACATTATCCTTAATCTGGAATGATGCTTGATTCTTCCAAATGAATCATCCTAAGGATTTTAGAGGTGTCATTTTGGGACTTTCCTTGTGGCTTGCTAGTATAATTGTTTCCTTCATATCTCAAAAGTGGAGCACCCAAGCCCGCGGAAAATTCAAGAAATGGGAGAATGTTTGGGTCATGAGGACCTATCAAACATCTTAGGACATCAATTATGACATCTTGAAGCCTATAATGGCTTTTGAAGTGGATACATGCATTAGAGGAATCAAAAGTCATGAGGGTCTTGATAAGGACCCTAGGATCAAAATACATTGTAACTGAAAAAATAGTGTCTTAGGGGTTTAAATGTGTTTTATTCATGTTAATTAAGGTTGAAGAATTCCATGTAATATTTTAGAAGCTTTATAGTTCATAGGAGTTAATAAATTTCAAGTTGGAGAATTCAAATTTTTCAAAATCCAACTTTGGGAGGAAAGTGTGTTTTTGATGATTTAGAACTAATAATGTAATGAAACCAATTCTAATCAGTTTGGACAGTTGGGGGAAGGGTTTTTAAGGTTGGAAAAGTCATTTGTATGGGCTGTTGGCAGATATTACAAGTGTTGTACAGACTGCTACAGAAAATCAATAAAAAACTTCAATCTTTTTGCATTTTCTTGAGTTTTTTTATGAATCTTTGGTTCCTTTTGAAGTTATACTCATTTGGATATTTTAGGAACTTGTTTTTACATGTTTTGAAGCCATTTTTAGGTCCTGATAAGTAATATCAATCAGTTCTTTGTACATTATTGCTGACTGTCCACAAAAAGTTCAGATTTCTCACTAGTTTTGAGAGTTTTTCTTGGATGTTTGATCCATTTCATGGTAGAATGCTGTTGTGACCTATGAAATGGATCATTCATAACATATATCATACAGATATAACAAACTAATGTTCAGGAAAGAGGAGTTCCATGGTGTACACCAAGATTTGACAATGCAAAGAGCATGAAAATGGAGGCTGCCACACCTGTTCCTCACTATTGGGTGAAAAGTCCAAAAATAGGCTATGGAAGTAAGTTGGGAAGGCTAGATTTCAAAAGGCCCTAGTTTTAAGGCAAGTTTTGGAGGGTTTTGTGTTTGAGCATGTTAGGGTGTCACAGGAAGCCTAAAACTTTAGAATCTTTGGTTTTGAGACATTTTAAAGGATCCAAGAAAGTTTCCATGTTAGGGAACAAAGCAGAGAGGGGTTGCTTTGTAAAAGTAGGCTAATTGAGTAGCCTTGAGTAGGGTAGGTGTATTGAAAGTATATGTTGGTCCAAAAGAATCACTGTTGGTTTTTGGATATGTTGTGTAGGCCCTAAAATGGTATCTCAATCCATATTTTATTTGGTAAGTGTTTTTGAAAGCTTGAGTGTAAAGTGGCTTAAACGAGGTTGCATATGCTACAAGGCAGGGCATGCTCATATGGTGGAATTTTGTTGAGTTCTTTGAAACCCATTTTGAAGTTGATTTGATATTAATTTGTCAATCATTTTAAGAAGGTTTCCACCTTTCTCTGCATTAGAGTGGTATTAGAGCAGTAAGTAGGTCCTTTAGGGATTGAAAAATCATCAATGGCACCTAAAAATCAATTGGCAAGAGAGTTAGAGGAGTTGAAGGAAATCTTGGAAAGGGAGAGAAGGGAAAGAAGGGAACAAGAAGCAACAAGAGCAAGAGAAGAAAGGAAATGGAGAAGGGAGATAGAGACCATGCAAGCAAGGATAAATAACCTAGAGGAATAGGAGGAGAGAAGAACAAGAAGACCAAGAAAACAATGATGAAGAAGAAGAGCATGTGAGGGTAAATCAAGAACAACAAGCAGATGAGACAGAGGACCCTGAGGAAAGGAGGTTACTGAGACTATTGAAGGTAGTACAAGGTCATGGAGGAAAGAGTCACATAGATTTTCCTATCTATCAAGGGAAGATGGATAGTGAAGAGATGTTAGAATGGCTTGATTTCTTAGAAAACTATTTTGAGTTTGAGGAGATGGATGAAGAGAGGAAGGTTAAGTTTTCCAAAACCAAGTTGAGAGGTACAACTTTGACATGGTGGACTAGTTTTCAAAATGATAGGATGGCTAGAGGATTGGCAAAAGTCTCCTACATGGGCTAGGGATGAAGAGTTTGGTCAAGGAGCAATCTTTACCATCCTGATTACACAATTCATGTAAAGAGGATGAGGCAGAATTTAAGGAAAAAAGGACATGGATGTGGATAAGGTCTTATACCTGAAAGCAATTTCACAAGCTTGGTATTAGAAGAGGTTATGAGGAAGAAGATGAGAAAGTAGCCATGTATATCAATGGCTTGAGGTATAATATACAAGATGAGATTAGTTTGCAATTACCAAGGACATTAGGAGAATGTTTTCAATTGGCCATTAGAGCTGAGGAAAAGGTGAAGAGGAAGCAAGAAAGATCAAGCAATGGTGGAAGAGGAGGTAGTTCAAATAGGGGCAGAGGTAATAGAGGAACAAGGACAAGCAAGAATGATAAGAGCATCCATGACAAAGGTAAAGAGGTATTTTCCTGACCAAAGAGGAGGATATACTCCTAGAGGAGGAGGAGGCAGATTTGGACAAGGTAGAGGACTATTCATGGGTAGGTGCTTCCCCAATTGCAATGAACCGTGGCATCCTTCCACCAAGTGTCCTAAATGGGAACAATCTGATAAGGGCAGAGAAAAGAGAGCTAACTTGGTACAAGAAGAAGAAGACAAGAAGGAGGAATCAAAAACATTCATGGTAGACCCTGTGACTAATGGTGAGTTTCTTATGGTCAAGCAAGGAGAAAGACTTCATCAAGAGCCAAAGATAACTATCTTTAAGACTAATTGTCTCAGTCATGGTAAAATATGCAGATTACTCATAGATTTAGGGTCACATAGCAATTTAGTTTCAGTTGATATGGTAACCAAGTTAGGGATTGAAACTTTTGATCATCCTACTCCCTACAAGGCCACTTGGGTAACTCAAATGCAACATGTAGAGATTGGTAAGAGAGATTTTGTGGATTTTTCAATTGGATCTTATCATGACAGGGTGCTTTGTGATGTCATTCCAATGACTTGTGGTCATATCATCTTGGGGAGATCATGGCAGTATACTAGGCAGACATTGCATGATGGTTTTCACAATACATATTTGGTGCATAAAGATGCTATTAGATACAAATTAGTGCCTTTTCCTTTGGAGCAGTCAAATGAAAGTTTTATGATCTGTTTTGAGAAGAGTTTGCAGGTGAATAAGCAAGGTAAGATAGGTAAGACAGGGGAAGATACTAGTTGGAGGAGGAGTGATGAGTTGCAGCAGGGTTGTGGAGCACACAGTCCTAGAAATCAGAATTTGTGGGACTTAGACAGTGTCAAGGTTGGAGACATTGAATTCCCTATAGTTGAGGGTGATAGAGGTGGTGTCCTTTCACAAGGGAGTCAGTGGAATGAGGGCAGGAACAGGGCACAAAAATAGATTGAGTTCAAACAACAAAGAGGACAAACAAATCACTATTTTGGTTCTCACATGATGAATGACAAGAGTGTAGATTAGCAGAAGAGGAAGATAGTGACTTTGGGAGATTACATGCCCTGTCATTTGAAGATGCAAACATATGAGATCAAGGGGTCTTTTGGTGCCAACACATGGGATACTTATTGGGGCGAGAATTCTTTCTTTCTTGGGGAAAATGGTGCAGGAGCACCCAAGCCCTTCAAGGAACTCTTCAAGAGACGGGAGAGTGTTGGGGTCATGAGGACCTATCAAAAATCTCAGGACATCAATTATGACATCTTGAAGCCTATAATGGCTTTTGAAGTGGATACATGCATTAGAGGAATCAAAAGTCATGAGGGTCTTGATAAGGACCCTAGGACCAAAATACATTGTAATTGGAAAAATAGTGTCTTAGGGGTTTAAATGGGTTTTATTCATGTTAATTAAGGTTGAATAATGCCATGCAATATTTTAGAAGCTTTATAGTTCATAGGAGTTAATAAATTTCAAGTTGGAGAATTCAAAATTTTCAAAATCCAACTTTGGCGGGAAAGTGTGTTTTTGATGATTTAGCACTAATAATGTAATGAAACCAATTCTAATCGGTTGGGACAGTTGGGGGAAGGGTTTTTAAGTTTGGAAAAGTCATTTGTATGGGCTGTTGGCTGATATTACAAGTGTTGTACGGACTGCTACAAAAAATCAATAAAAAACTTCAATCTTTTTGCATTTTCTTGAGTTTTTTGATGAATCTTTGATTCCTTTTGAAGTTATACTCATTTGGATGGTTTAGGAACTTGTTTTTACATGTTTTGAAGCCATTTGTATGTCCTGATAAGTAATATCAATCAGTTCTTTGTACATTATTGCTGACTGTCCACAAAAAATTCAAATTTCTCACTAGTTTTGAGAGTTTTTCTTGGATGTTTGATCCATTTCATGGTAGAATGCTTTTGTGACCTATGAAATGGATCATTCCTAACATGTATCATATAGATATAACAAACTAATGTGCAGGAAAGAGGAGTTCCATGGTGTACACCAAGATTTGATAATGCAAAGAGCATGAAAATGGAGGCTAAAGTGTAGCAGCAGGAGATCTGCCTTAACAAGGGGTTCCTTTTTGAGTTGGAATAGTTGAAACATGTTGAGTTAATGGTGAAAAGTCCAAAAATAGGTTCTGGAAGTGTTGGGAAGGCTAGATTTCAAAAGGCCCTAGTTTTGAGGCAAGTTTTGGAGGGTTTTGTGTTTGAGCATGTTAGGGGTGTCATAGAAGCCTAAAAACTTGGAATATTTGGTTTTGAGACATTTTAAGGGACTTTTGAAAGTTTCATGGTCATGGGATAAAGTTAGAGAGGGGTTGCTTTGTAAAAGTAGGCTAATTGAGTAGCCTTGAGCAGGGTAGGTGTATTGAAAGTATATGTTGGTCCAAAAGAATCACTATTGGTTTTTGGATATGTTGTGTAGGCCCTAAAAGGGTATCTCAATCCATATTTTATTTGGTAAGTGTTTTGGAAAGATTGAGTGTAAAGTGGCTTAAACCAGGTTGCATATGCTACAAGGGAGGGCATGCTCATATGGTGGAATTTTGTTGAGTTCTTTGAAACCCATTTTGAAGTTGATCTGATATTCATTTGTGAGTCATTTTGAGAAGGTTTCCACCTTCCTCTCATCAATATCTGATCCTAATAATTGTTGTGTGTGAGTGACCACCCTTGTTCAAGGTAACCTTCTTTTTTTTCAATATATTCCCCCAACTCCTCATCTCAAAGGGTGATTTTATGGGACTATCTTTGCATAAATCAACCTCCAGTTGAGTGTGTTCTTGGGGGTTATTTCAATATGGTAGAGCATGCTACTGATCAAATATGGGAGAACTTTCCAATATTTCCTTAGGTTGAGTTTGAATCATGGACTCTTGCTCAAAACTCTCTTGGCATCCATGATCCAATCTTGGGTAAAAGGGACTCTCACATACATCATTGGTTTGCATGGAACAACTGTTAGGAAGGGTTTCTCAGGAAAATGGGCCACTTGGATAGATTCTACATTTCTCCCAATCTACCTATTCTTCACTCCCTCAAAGGTTATCTCATCAATCTTGACCTATCTACTACTCTCTCTGACCACCTCCCATTTTTACCAACTTATCCATTCTTGAAGCTAATTCCCTTCCTAATGAATTTCCCTAAAAATTAAATGTTTTCTAGCTACAAAATCAAGAATGCATTGATGGTCTTCTTACTATTTAGAATTCTAAGCCTAAAATCCAATAGTATAGATGGATATGCTAGCGGGGAAGAACTATTGTTCAATGTACTTAGTTCCTTCATGACTTTGGTAGGAAAGAGGTAGAAAAATGTCAAAGAACTAAAAAATATCTCAAAGGGAAACTTGTTTAGAACAAGAAACGTTTAGACAATAATCCTCATAGCATGCCATTGCATCTAACAATTGCTTTAATAATTAAAATTTTCTTCAAAAATTGGATGCTTATAAGGGTAAAGGTGCCCAACTAAGGGCTCAATTACATTGGATCAAATAGGGGGGACAAGAGCATCAAATTTTTCTTCTAGATTTAGTAACATAAACATAAAAAGAAACACATTTATGTCATTAAATCTATTGATGGTGAGCTTCATACCAGCCATGATAATATCATGAAAACCTTATTTGAAAATTTTAAACAATTGTTTATGGATGAATCAATTAAAAACCCTCTAATTCCCATCTTGAAAGACACACTTGCTACCTATACTCCTCAGAAAATTCAACAAGACTATATTAAATTTCTTGACCACAACCTTTCCTTGGAGGAGATTGATGAAGCCATGCATGACTTGGCCTTGGAAAAGATTCTTGGTTTAGATGGTCTTCCAATGTAGTTCTATCACACCCTTTGGCCCCATATTAGGGAATATTTTTACGTCTATTTGGAAGGTACAGGAATTGGATCCCTTGGAATGATTATTAATATGGGGTTGATTAAAAATATTCCCAAAGGGAAACAAGAAGACTCAATTAATGGTGGGGGCCCCATCACTCTTCTCAACCACACCCTATAAGATCATTGCCAAAACACTTGCCGAAAGAATTAAACCCATCACACAACAAATTGTGAGACCTGAGAAAACTAGTTTCCTAGGGGAAAAATTCACTTAGATTGATAATTTAATCCTTGCTTGGGAATTAGCTGAATGGGCCCAACAAATAACTCAAGATTCCTTGATCCTTAAACTTGGTTTTGAAAAAATGTATGATTGTATACGATGCCCTTTCATCTTTAAGATGCTTGAATGGTTGGGATTTGGCCCAAAATTTTGTGCTCATGTTCATATGTTATTTATGGATGCTAATGCTATATTGGCTATCAATGGCACTCTTTCCCCTCAATTTACCCTCCAAAAATCAATTCTTCAATGTTGCCCACTTGCTTTGTTTCTTTATGTGCTCACTATGGATGCTCTCAGATGCCTCTTCCAACATGCGCAATCCAACTCACTCAACCATGGAATCTCTCTCCTTGGTAATTGTATGGAATTTAACTCCCATTTCACATATGATAGCATAATATTCATTCAAAATTTAGTATATGATATCACTAATCTATTGAATATCCTTGATTTCTGCTATAATGTTTTAGGATCCAAGTTAGCTATCCATATAAAACTAAATATTGGATGAAAAAACCCAATTCCCATCCTCCATGGATACCTAAGGAATGGAAAGAAATCAAGCATGAAACTATAACTTGGTACCTTGGCATTCCTTTTGCATTAGGAGTCTCTTTGAAAGAAACATGGAGATGGTTCCTTAACAAATTCAAATCCAAATTTTTGGCTTGGACCAATCATTTTCTTTCAATGGTTGGGCATATTCAAGTGGCTAATAAAATCATTATGGCTAGTCATGTCTATACTTCCTCTTGTTGGCTTCCCTCCAAAGCCTATTACAAATGGCTCACCCAATTGGTTTGTAACCTTATTTGGTCCAAATGAGGAAATAAAAAAGGAAAATATTTTACTTCTTGGTCTCACTACATCCTCCTTAATGAAAAAGGTGGACTGAGCATAATTGAACCATTTACTCAAGGAGTATGTCTCTCAACTAAATGGATTGATAGAGCTTTGGATGTGTTAGGTGAAAATTCTATAGTCCCTTTATAGATTACAAAAATTTGATTTTCAGCCATAGTTATGGGAGATAAAATATCTCCTTTCAGAAAGGGGAGGAGCCCTTCTTATTGCTTACGGAACTGAAAGTAAACTATTCTATTATAAACACTATACACATCATATGGAGGTGTGTCACATTCATGATTCTAGATATTTTTTTAGAGAATATGTTTACAATGTTCCATGATTTTATATCTCTAGATATAATACATCTCTAAATAAAATCTAAGTAGTAATTCCAATACTTCTAACTTGTTAAAGAAAATTCTAGGAGTACCAAAATGATAAAATACATAACCAAAAGGCTCATAGAGGCACAAAGTCATTCTATAGTCTTCAATGATGGATTCCACAACAACATAACTAGCAACGTAAATGAAGCACAAGGTCTTCAATATACCTTATGAATAGACCCATGAACAACATGAACAACCTTGAGTACAAATCCTTGAAGATAACTCACCAATATTATTAATAATCATGTGATTTCAAGTAAAAGGAGAAGCATAAAGTCTACAAAATTTTTTTGAAAGAATTTCAATCTCAATTCATAAATCACCACTAATTCAATCGAATCATAAGATAAACTTACAATCGAATGACATGAGAACATTCACATACATTTAAATTGACCCAACTCAAAGTTTGGAATGCAATTTATTCTTCTTTATTGATAGATGGGAGAGGAGAGCTAATCTAGAAAAAAACCCTAACCAACTATTGACTTATTCAAAGGTGTTGTCCATGAATGTAGGAGATCATCTCCATTTTCACATCTAATTACATTTATCAAAGTGACATGTAAAATGTCAAAAATTATCTACATAAAGCATAGAAAAAAGCATCAGAACTATTAACTCTGGAAATATATTAAGATTTTATGGTTCCTTTCTCTTTTCCTATAAATCTTCATACTTCTTCTTAATCTATTTTCCTCATCTAGTCCAATGGTGTAGTAAATGATTGTGTGAACCTTTGTGACAGACTTCCTTGTGGTGGAGCAAATCTTTCTGCACCTATCCAAATACATTTTGAGATTTTCTAAAGTGAGTTGTACATCACACAAGGCATAAATTGAAGTCAAATAAAAGTCTTCATCTTCCACCTACTTTTGGATAGCTTCTTTGAATATCTAGACAATCTCACTTGCTGGAAGGAAACTATCATTGTCATCAAGGATTTTGTCTGACAACTCTTCAATCCCATTCTTCATAACAATATTATGTCCTTTGACATATTCTTGCACATGTTGTATATCTTTGATGAGGGCCTTGATAACCTATATGTAGTTCTTAAGGTAATCTTTTATTTCTAGGTATGTGCAAGATCATGGAAAAAATAGGCCCTTAAGTGGCAAAAAATTTAGAAAAATCAGAGTTAGGCAACTTGATGTAAAAATATGAATAAGTTATCTTTATTATTTTAAAAATATGTAACAATAGAATCTGTAGAAAATTGAATGTATTTTCTAAACTACTAGGTTTTTAAAAAAAAAATCTATTTGATGAGAATTTGAAATTTCAATGCAGAGTACTTAAATTTCAAGGAAAAAATATGAAGTAGTGTCTATCCTAATTCACCCTAACCACAATAAAATGATAATTTTTTTATAATATTTTAGATATAAGTAGAACTCATATCTCCGATGCTGATGCATATTTTTTTTATAATTTTTTTTTAAGTAAATAATTAATTATAGTTTTTTATTACCAACTTTTAAAAATATAAAACTTGTATGTCTAACCACCTTGGTCAAAAATTCATGGAAGCCTATCAATCAGACTTTAGTTATAATTTGAATAGAAAATGAATAATTGCCCAGTAAATTCAAAGAAAACATAATTTATATATTGGTGAAAATCAAAGTCCTTTAAAAAATACTTCGTTTCATCAATTTTTAGGTAATAAAAAAGTTTATCAAATACATACCCATCATATTGCCACTTTTGGCCCATCATGATCCACACATACCTTCCCACATACTTTTCTTTGTGGGAATAACCCCCAACTTCCCATAGTTTCTCAATTTTATCTCCTTCATTTGTAACCAAAATCAAAGACTTACTTCCATCTCCTTTTGTTCCATGGATAGTGTTCCTTCTATTTTATCCAATTCCAACTTCATCTTGGATACTTGGGAAATCTTTTCATTAGCAATGGTTATGAGTTGTGGGCCCTATTTTATTATTTTGTCAACAAACTCATACACTAGTTTACCTTTAGAGTAGTAATTCTCCACCTTATAAACTACTAGCTCTTCAACATTTATCATAGCCATTGGCTGAATGTTCTATGAGGTTCCCGTGATCTTTCTCAATGCTGAAGCATAACATTTAGCCTTTTATTTATACATGTTCTTGGCTCGTTCCATCTTATCAAGCATGTCTTCCAATGCATTTAGAGTCACTTATGCATCTTCCTTGGTGCTTGCATTAGTGAACTTCCCAAGTTGAATCCTTTTCATGGTGTAATATTCCATACTAATCTCACTCTTATCATGTGGAGGTGCTACAACATCCACATATTTATAACTTGATTTATCCACATGTAATCTAGAGTGAATCTTTGTCTTTTTATTCCCTTTTGATTTTGGAAGTACTATCTCTTCAAGATCTAACTCATCAGGAGAAATCATTTGTTTCTTATGTTAAGATACTTGTGAGACAAACCAAGGAGGAAGAAATGAAGTATTACCTTCTTGATCCACTAATAATTCATGTGTAGCAGCTACATTCATAGAAACATGTGTTGTAGTCACAATTAGGTTTGTTTCAATAATCACAGCTCCAAGAGTCTACAAATTTGATGTATCCAACAATGACTCTCTCATAAACTGATCAAATTTAGCTTGTGATGTAATATCATAGGATAGTGAAGATAGACTATGAATTGATGAAGGAGAACCTAAGGAAACATCAATACTTTACAAGATTGAACCAATAGAAGGGGTGGAAAGAACCGAATGCACTGATGGGGGAATTTTTACTTTTACTTTATGCAAACTAGCTATATATGGAGATGAAATAGGAAGAGGTGGTGGTAGAGAAGTGGGAATAAGAGGTGTGTGAAGAGTGGTAGAAATGATGGGTGATGATGTATGTGGGGGATCTTCGACAATTTTCTCTTGTGGAGATAGTTACATTTCCCCATCATGCCTTTCCTCTTCTTCTCGATCTTCCTCTGATTGTTCATCATTGCTATACTATTCACTTTCAGCTCCTTCTTCTTCAAGCTACTCTTCCGATTCAGGCTCTGGTTCTTGTTCATCAACTTGTCCTTCCTCAAAAATGTGCTCTTCTTCAATAGTTTGTGTTATACTCTTCCCACAGGTGAATAATTTTGGGACCTTTGTGTGAGGAAGAGGGGGCATCACCTTCTTTGTGCTTGGTTTAGAACTCTTGATGATGACTGGCTTCACCTCCTGATACCTCTCCATTAGAGTCCTTCCTAAAGGACTTCAACTAAAAACCTTGCATCTACAACCAATCACTTGTGTTGTGCAAAATAGGATCAAGCCTCTACCGAATAGAGATGTTCTCTTTTTTGGACCATTGGATTAGTGGAAACGGTTTACTTGCAATCTCTTCTTCATCATATGTAGAGTTAAAAATATCACCATGATATTCAAAATCTTCTAGAATATCTGTCAAGCCTAAATCTTTGATCTATTACACAGTGAGTCTTTAGAAGTCCCTTCTCCATATGTCTTCTTCATCTCTACATTCCAACCATATATCTTCAAAACGATGCACATAACTATGACCCTTCTTGATTTTCCTTTTTGCATCTCTATAGTCACAATCATGCCTATACCTGCATGACCTTATGGTCATATTCTGCATCTTTGTTGCTCCTGATTTTTCCTTTTGTACACTTTGAGTGAGTATCTTCCAATAGAAATTGGAAACCTAAAGCTTGGTTCGTAAATAGCATGACATTTTGTGTGCACTGTAATCAGCTTCCTACATAACTCCATTAACACCCACTTATCAGAAGGATATCTTTGTAACATAAATGGGCATCCTATATTGCACCCTACTCTTAAGTATGTAAAAGTAGGAAACTAAAAGAAAATACATCCAAACTTCCTGACAACTTTCCATGGCTCGTTAGATACTCTTTTATTTTCTAGAGTTGGATCAAATGTCAAAATCAAAGGTGAAAAGGTTTCATTTACTCTTCTAAAATGCTTAATGCTTCATCTCAAGGTAATTTAAGAATAGAATTTATACACTGGTACAACACTTCTATTTCCTTCAGTTGATATTCCTAGAAATTGTCTCATGAGAGTAGCAACATACACTAGGTAGGAAGTCATGTAGAACTTCAAGGTTGTTTGCACATTGATTAGTTGCTTATGAATCTCATCACTAATCTATGTACCCTAGTCTATGTGTGCCTTCTTCCTCTTGATGATTCTAATATATTTGTACATGCATTCTTTGAAACTAGAGGAGATGGGTAAGCCTTTCACCCTTCTTAGAAGAGTGATCATGTCTTGAACATCTTCTTTAAAGTCACTATGTGGAAGATGTTTGGGCTATCTAGAAATGGTGGGCCTCAAAGTCTTCAACCATTGTGTATTTATTAACTATTTGGATTTGTTCTAATCTTTGTCATAAGCCTCTGGACCTTGTTGAATGGAAATACTTGTATACGTTTCCATGATTGGAACCTGGAAAACTATGTCAAATAATTTTGGATCCAATCTCATCATAACTTGTCTAGAAGATTCTCTAACAATACTATCATCCTTGATATAGTGTGACGTAACTTGTAGAAAATTTTTTGGGTAGTGAGTAGCTACTGAAAATGAAGCCACTCGATGAAGATTGTTGTGGAAAATTGCTTGTAAGTCTCCTTCCAATGGCTACTTTTTTGTTCACTTTACAAATTCCTCCATGTCAAGGTAACCAATTTCAATTTCCTTGATCTCATCAATCTTGGAGGTTACAATGGTGGCTAGGTATACACCTTGATACTTATATTTCATCTTGTTTTTCTTGGAAGATGAAGAAGATTCCTCTTGTAGACACGTAAAATATACTGATTGATCTCATGCACCTGAACCTAATTTACTAACACCAGTTCATCCATAATCATCTCATTTGTTAATCATTTAATTAAATAATCTCTATTTGATTAAATTCATCACATTCCTTCTCTTAATTAAACAAATCAAATTAATTTTATTAAGTCATCATCCCCTATTAATTAAATAAATAATTTTATTTAATTAATCCTAATGTCCCCCTTTTAATTAAATAATTCATTTTATTTAATTAAGTTTTGAATTCATCTCCTTGAAATTAAATAAACTAACCTTTATTTGATTTAAGTCTAACATCATCCCACTTTAATTAAATAAAAAAAACTTTATTTAATTAAGTCTAATGTCCATATTCCTCTCATTTTGATAAATCCTCTAGAGTTTGCAACTTTCTCATGAAAATCAATTTAATTAATTGATAAATCCTCAATTTTCATTCAAAAAGGTATCAAGGATGGAATATTTACCAAATTTGAAATCTCCCCCCAAAAGGACTTGTCCATCCAACAAGACATTAAAGGCATCTTACATGTCATTTTCTTGAGCCAAGTGGCATTTAATTCATTTCTTCTCTCCCTCCAACTTATCACTTCTCCAAATTTGAAATTCCACCTAATTGCATTAATGTGCACATTCATCCAAATGTGCTCCACCTTTTTCCACTCACATTTTGATAGGTGGAATTATACCATTGGTTGGTGTTTGATCCCACATTCATCCTTTTTTCCTCATCCTCCATCATTATCTTCTATAAATAGAAGGATCTCATTTGGATTTTGCATCGACAAGTTCACCAACAATCTTAGGCATTTTTATCCACAACTTGAGAAAGTTATCATCTTCATTGTTTTGAGAAATCTTTATCCATCTTCAACCATTTTCATCCATTTTCATAATTTCATAGCTAGGTTATGGAGAAATTTAATCAAGGAGCATCAAATCTTCACCAGTGATCAGCAAGCTTGCAAGGAATTGGGAAAGGGCCATTTTCCACATCAAAATGGCACCAATTCGCCCATGGGATTGAAAGTTTATTTATTTTGAGCAAGATTAGATAGTTTTTATTCATGTTCTTCATTTATTTCTTGTTCTTGATATCTCAAATGAATTTCATAGAGAATGTTGTTTCTAACTTGCATATTGAACTAATATTGTGTTTGTTCTTCATATTTGAGCAGGTCTAGGATCACCATTCACATTTTGGTGCTAGAAGGAGGGTTGATTTGAAGAAATTAACACATTTTTTCTCCAAATTCTACTTTTTTTAAAAAAAATTGTTGTATCTATAGGAAACAACATTGCTCAAAGCATTCTCCCCATAGCCTGGCCAACTCGAATTCCAAACTAAATTGATTGGTGAAATTGCGCCGCAATGGTATTCATTGTTTCCTCAAACAGAGTCGCTGATCTCACCAGAGCACCGCTGATAGTCTTCAAACTGCACCACCTTTGTAGATTGCACCACTAGGGTGGGGTTAAAGGTAGTTTTTAAACTTTTTTCAACACGTGTTGTTTTATATTTTGATCACCTTAACTTCTAACTGGTTTTTGGCCTCTATTTTTGTAGTTTTAACTACTTTTTGTAGGTTGGAGGGATCAAAATGGGAAGTAGAAATCAAAATCAAGGCTTCTTATGGCATCATTATTCTATTGTATCAAGTGTTTTTAAACACTATGGGGAGAAATTATAATCCCACTTCTAAGGATTTTGTCACTTTCAAGCTTTTTAGGACTCACTAATTTTCATTTGGGCTTAAAAAAAATAAAACAAAGGGATTAAAAAGAACCTTAGGCAACTTACTAGAGTTTGTTTTAAGGCTTTAAAATTGAACAAGAAAATCTCACACTCAATTTTAGAGCTTAAAATAATTCCATTCTTGCTTTGAAGGTTAAAATTAACATGTTTCTTTTATGTTTTGTAGTTTCTTATCCAAAGTAATATCATTTAAAAGATGCATGTGCTTCTCTCATCTCACGATGATCTTGAGAATCAAAATTCTTTTGGTGATATTAAGTTGTATAAGCGATTGCCTCCACACATCAATTTAGTTCTGCGATTAGACAAAGCTTGCTAGTCTATGGGTGGAGTATATCGTATGTGTTCTCTCTTTTCTAATATGACAAGATTGATGAACTATACATGTGCTTTGCTCTTTTTACCCTTACAGGGGCCTGCCTAAGAGACACATCCGAAAGGAGAACTCGAAGGCGACTCCAACCAATTTTTCACTCGGGTTGGTATATAAAAGGATAAGACTAAATCATCAAGTCCAATGGTATGTAAGCCTATTGATGGGTGTTTCTACACTTCTCAACACGGATGGTGCATAGATACATCCATCTCTTGAAATCTAAAATCTCAACAACAAGTTGCTAAAAATCTACCCCAAGGTCTAAATGGGTGGTAGGTCGCAGCTTGCTTGGGATACCGGGTGTTTTGATATGATCTTCCTACACACAGTATCCACATGTGGACTTACATAAAAGTTAAATTGGAGGAAATTAGATCTTAGAATGAGAGTTCTTAAGATGGGAAAGTTCTTGCACAGTTCCTACAGGTTCAAACAGTAGTCTAGAACTCCTATTTCAACTTTGGATATAGCTTTACAATGTGTAATGAACCCTGTTCAATGTCACTTCTAACAAAAAGGAAAAAGGGCAGGGAAGAGAGAGAGTTCCTAGACCTAAAACTAGCAATGAACACTGATAATGGAGGACCCTACTATGGACAACCTTCCTAATATTGAATTCCACTTAACTAGATTACTTCATAATCTCATGAAACTAATGCTATCTTTTGAGGACTACATATTTTCGACCATTCATTCACCATAAGCATGAATAAAAGATAGAAATTTAGTGCAGCTTTCAGTTTATACCCAGACTAACTTTACACAACTATTTATCATCAATAAACAACAAAAACTAAGGACAAGAAAGGTTGCCAACACACAATAGAATTCTTTAATATCAATCCACAACAATAACTAACTTACTAAAGAAAACTAAAACACATAGAACAACAAAGTTAATCTACTCAAATTCACTAATTATGAGAAGAAGAATCATGCAACATGAATTTGGAGCTCAAGAATCCACCAAATCAATGAATTTCTATTAACATTCCAACAACATTCCTTTACAACAACTCAACTCCCCCTTGAAAATGAGAGGAGACCCCCTATTTATAGTGTTCAAAAAGAAAAATGAATGACCAGGATTTAATCTCATTCTATGGTCAAGATCCACTAAAAATTAAGGTTTCACCTACCCCCAAATATATTACAATATAATTAATTTTTTTCATTTAGTCTATTTTTTCCTCATGTGGCAGCACTATAGCTCTTTTGTCTTCTTGCTGATTTCTCTTTGTTGTAGCAGCTTGCTGAGGAATTCATCATCTATGATAGGATTTCCCCCGCTCTTCTTCATAGTGTCGTATTCCACAAAATTTATGATCATTTCCTGGAGCTTGTTCCACTCTAATATATCCAACTGAAGTACTTGAAAGTTAATTTTCCTTAATCCTCCAATGAGTACATCCTAGTCCCTTTCATACTTTTGTGCATTCTTTATCACTTGTTCAGATAGGGTGAAGGATCATGCAACAAAACCCATAAAACCAAACATTAGTACATATGTGGTCCCATTTTCCATCTTATTATGGAAGTATGGTTTTATTTTCTCTAAGTCTAGCTCAACGACAGGAACATCAAAAGTTGTCATTAATCTTAGATATTCTTCACAAGTTGCTCTGATTTCTTTCACCCAATCAATATCAAGCTTCGCTTCATGGAGAACCCATTCCAATACTTCCTTCTAGTGGTCTAAGCCCAGCTTCCATGTCTCCATGATCTAGTGTTCATATTTTGCCAATGTGAGCTCCTTTTCCCAAGATCTATCAGTTATCTTGAGAATAGCCTCAAGTTTGGCATACGTAATCCTATATAACTCTAGGAAGTTAGTGTAGAATTTATTTATTCCCTTAAGTATCTTTTGTACCTTCAAGAACATGTTGGCTATCCTGACAACATAACCTATTCCCATGTTTCCATTGTAGAGGACTTCTTGGAACTAATCCTTGGTGGCCTTTGTCCAATTCTTTCTTCTCTCCAATTTTTCAATATGGTCTTTTGATAGAAACTAAGGTGATGCGGAGGACATGGTGGGGATATCCTCAATCGATGACCATTGTTCAATGTAAGTTGTCAGATCTTCCACTTGTTCTTTCAACTCCTCCTTGGAATTCTTATCTTTATGCATTTGGTGCACAATAGTTGCAATAGATCCCTAAAGATGGTTGATCTCCTGCTCTCTTGTTGCTATTCCAAAATCAAGGGTAAAAATATTATAACTGACCCCTTCTCCCATCACTAGAGTGGCTATCTGCATAGTTTTGGATCTGGATATGTCCATCGTCAAATGAGATCTGACCTTTGGCTTCTTCTCCTTCTTTGTGCTTATTTGGGCTTGAACCAAGATGGCCTCTAGCCTTGCCTTTGGATCCATCAAGGTTGAGTCTTTCTTCTCCAACTATTTCTCTAGCCATTTAGGCATTTGTGACTCCCCTTTCGGTGATTCATGATCACCTTCTTCTTTATGGGTGCATTGGATTTCCATTGCTTTATCACTCACAACCTCCTACTCTATCTTTTCTTCCTCCTCATTGGAATCCTGAATGAACATAGTTTATTTTCTTGGGGACTCGGTGACCGTATGCTCTTTGGGGCTATCCTCTCCTTTAGTGGTTTTCTCTTCTTCTTCTTCTTGACCCTACTCATGTTCTTTTAGATGGTCTATTTCTAGGCCTTTCTTCATGGATTTAGCCTCTTCTTCAAGCTCATCTTCTTCTTGATCCTCTGAGATAAGAATTTTATTATCATGTTTTGGGTTTTTATCTTGTTCTCTAGTTGGAGGCTCAGTGTCTTCCTCCATTTTCTCTTCTACATTCTTCTCCTCATCGGAAGGTTGCCTCTCTACTTCTCCTACATTTTTGAGTTGTTGATCCAAATCTTCTTTGAGCTTTGGGTCAAAGGTTTCAACAATATACTTGGTTCCTGGCTCTTTAGTGTTTTCCTCAAATGATTATGTTTCTTCCTCCTCTCCTTCACACAACACTTTATCAATTACTAGGTGTTGGTACTCAAGATGCTCATGGTAATCATCTGCCTCTTCTTCCATTTCTTTGGTAGCTTCCCTCTCTTTCCTCTCCATCTCTTCTGATATTTTCATGGTTGCCTCCATTGTGGGTGCTTTAGTTGGAGGAGGGATAGGGAGATTAGCAACAATTATTTCCAAGGCAGCTTGTATTGTCGGGTTCAATAATACCCTAGACAGCTTCGTTGGGATATTTTACATGTGTTGGGTGAAAGCCTCTAGGAGCGAGAGAATGGGAATCAACATTGTTGTAGTAGCTATTGTAAGAGATGATGACAAGGACATAAAGGAGGAGGAGAGCAGATAAGTAGTAGTAGAGGAAGAATCTATTACCATAACTTTCATAGCGGGCAGGGTGAAAGCAAGGTGGAATGAGATATCCACCATGGGAAGAGAAGTGGAAACCATCACCTGAGAAGTAGGTGGAGGGGAAATAGTATTGGAAATGTTATCAACAATGGTGACTGTGAGAGTGGAGGTAGTAGGTGGGGACTTTGGCTACTCGGCCTCTTGCTCTTCTCCTTCATGGAGCAGGTCCTCCTGGACGGTGGGAATCTCTGTGAAACTACTTGATGTCTTTGGCTTCTTGGAGTGCTTGCCCTCTGATTCTTTTCTTCAATACACCCTAGGTTTAGGCTATCTTTCAGCCTTCTCTTTTCTCTTCTTTGATCATGTGGTATGAAGATATTTTGAAGTTTCTCTCATTGGGGGCAGTAGCAGTACAGCCATTGTCAGTCTCGCTTCTGAGTGGTTCTTCGAGCTCGCCATATGTTAGGGTGACTCCCTGTAGCTTCAATTGGGAAATCTATCTATCAATCCACTCTTTGGTCCTTGCCTCAGTAGGCTTCATTAGAATTTCAAAGTCATTAACCTCTTCCTTGTTCCAATCAATCAAGGGAAGTGGTATATTGGCAACTACATCATATCTTGGATCAACCACTATGTTTTCATCTTCAATAACCTAATCTTCCACGGGAAATAGGTTCACTATCTTGACAAAATAGGTCGTGATATGCATGTAGTTCCTGATGCATACTTCTTTTTCATCTATGCAATTGGCCCAAAAGTACTCTACATTATGTATATGGGTGTACTCAATCCCGACCGCCTTCTTCAATTTTCCATAACAGTCCATTCATGGTCAGGGAGTATGGAATTCCAAGTGGTACTCAACTAACTCCTTTTCAAAGTATTCTGCACACTGGGATGAGGGAAAAGAATATAGGCCCTGTCCAAATGTGAGGGGATAAGGGATCCTTGGTCTATACGTGTTGCTTAGGAGGGTGTGTGCACGCTACAGCTACTGGGAGAGTTCAACCAATATCAGCTGGTCATTTGGGTATCGGGGTAGCTTGTATGGTTTCTCTAAGAAACCCTCAGCTTGGATGTAGGTAAAATTTTGAAATTGCATGAACAGAAATCCAAACCAGTTAATGAAAGCATTAGCACTATGTGATACCCTTCTTTCAAAGTCACCTCCAAGCATTCTGATAATATGGCCTATGAAGTCGTCATTAACTCTATAGTAGTCCTTAAAATTCATGTACTAAAGTTGGGGATATTCATTATATACTTTTAACTCCCTTCCTAGAGTCTCACTTGGAGCCACAAATAAGCCTCTATGTTGCATTAGGTCCACTAGTAAATAGACCAAGTAAGATTTCATGTAAAATTGTTGAGTCTTTTTCACTGCCACAAATTTTCTTGTGCAAGAAATTACTACTCATTCCTGCCCAATATAATTTGGCTTCACCCTAGAGGATTTCTTCCACGAAGGTTAGCATCCACTCCCGAAAGTAGGTTGTAGTTTGAAGGCCCATAACTCTACTTAATAAGGTTACCAAGTCATGGTAATCCTCGTAAAAAATTGCTTTGAAAGAGCTCCTGGGGAACTTTATTTGCACTGACCCTCTTTTCTTTTAACCAATATTGATTAATAAGTTTCTTTCATTTGAGGGGGTCTGCATCCCACATCCCCTTGGCATATTCTTTGGATGTTTCCTCCATATATTCAAAGGTAGGGATATGGAAACTTTTCCCTATTGATTTGGTAGATAAATCAGCTAATACACTCCCATCCCAGTCTACAATTCTTCTAGAATCTTCTTGATATGCCTCTCTACAGGCCATCACAAGCTTGGGAGCAATGAGAGTAGGTAAGAAATCAGTAGCCTTGGCCAATTCACTACCTCTAATCTTTCTGGAATTTTCTATCGTGGGGTTGATCTAGACCCTTTGCTTGAATTCATCAATATCAACATGTCCTAGATTGGTGTCTAAGATCTCCCTCCAATCTGTGGTGACCTTAGAGTTGAGGGGTTCCCCTTGGAACTTGTACTTCATTTGGTCTTTATCCTCTTTTCCTCAAGGTGCTTTGGATGGCTTCTTTCCCTTTTCTTTCTCCATGGTCACCTCCCAAGGTTCTGCACCTGGTTCCATATATCCTACAGGAAAGAGAGCAATAAACACATTCGAGCATGGAACATAAGGAAATTTATCCAAAATCCAACAAAACGATGTTAAATCAGATAATTCATCACTTAAAGATTCTAACATATCTTTCAGATTAACATTATTCTTTTACTAGAGGGAGTTATAATAATGCAGGCTCAGGGGTGCAGACTTCCCTAGGTTGGTGGTCATTCTAAAGGAAATTGCAAAAGGGATGACAATTAGCGCGCATGGCGTTCCACATGTCCCAATCTGCATCAGGATTTGGTCATGAAATGGGGTGCACTGAGGAGGTCAATCTATTCTAGCATGTGGGTCAAAATCACTTTGATGTTTTGGAGTTGTTAAGCACATCTATTAAGCATGACGGCTCAAGGCGTGTAGATGTAGTCATTTGGAGCTCCATTGTTAAAACAACAATGGCAAGGCGATAGTCCACAAGTGGAATTCTTCCAAGTGGGACCCATAGCTTTGGTGGATGATAGCATGGTCTAATTAACATTCAATTCCTTGTGGGTCGGAAGGTGTAGGAATATGTGGGGTGTTAGCCTTTTGGAATGGCAGCAACGAGGAAGAGATCCGAGTGGAGGAGGCCTACATCATTGGGTCCACTGGGGGCTTCGATGTTTCCCTATTTATCATCAATGAGTTAGGAGGCAATGATAGAATCGGGCTCTGCATAGTAGACCGACAGAGGGTAGCGGCCGTTTTGGAATGGTGGGAGTGAGATGGAAGTCCACAAATGGAAACCCACAAGGGATGGTCCACCTACGATTTAACACTTGTTTGTTTTCATTTGGGCTTAGATGAAGGCGATGAGTGTAGGTTCCACTAGGAAAAAGGGCATTATGATCATGTCATTTGGAATGGAAAACATGCCACGATAGTTCGCAGACAAAATTCTGTAGGGCAAGGCCCACAGAAGAATCATTACTTAGTTATTTTTAGTGCAGGAGCATTGGATGGCATTGGAAAGATTGAGCCCCACCCGCCGGAAGGATGTTAGGGTTTTTCTATTTTAAGTAACCATTTATGCGGCAACAAAATGCTAGTGGAGGTCCGCATTGAATGATTCATATTGCATAGATTGTTGTTTTTAATTTGGATGGTGGGCTGAAGGGCAAAGTCCAATAGGTGGAAAGATAGGCTGCAGAAGCTATTTGAAATGGTGAAGCCAGGATGGAAACCGGCAATCAGAAGTCTATGCAGAGAAGCCCACGATGGACTGAGAACTTGGAAATTTTGACAAAGTTTATCAGTAATCAACGGGGTGGGGTTTGCGAGTCAAAAAGGTGGGGTCAAAAGGTCATTTGGATCACTGAAGCCCAAAGGGAATTCTATAGGCAAAAGTCCATGTTGGCGGACCCAATAGGGGTCAAAGGTTTCCCATTCAGGTTCATGAATTTTGGCTGGGTTTAGGACAACCGATTAGAGGTGCCCTCCGGTGAGGGCAGACCTAGTGAAGG
>VDFB02107928.1:0-42402 GCA_007258455.2 Sequoia sempervirens | reverse complement strand
TTAAGAGTAGAGGGGAAAGAGATAAAGGGAGTGACTCTGAGAGAGAGACTTGAGAGAGAGAGAGTAGCGGGTAAAGGTTTTAAGGGTTAAGGGTAGAGGGGAGAGAGATAGCAGTGATTGAGTGAGAGACTTGGGAGAGAGAGAGAGAGAGGGAGAGAAGGAAATAAATAATATTTAAATATTTAATATATTAGTAATATATATATATATATATTTATACATAATAATTTAATATATTATATATTAAATAAATAATCTGGTAAGAGATTATCATAAATTATATATTATATATTATAGTATAAACTATATTGTATATTATATATTAAATTATAAACTTTATTGCATTTTTTAAATCATATATTATAAATTGTATAAGTACATTTTTTAAACTCATATCTAAAACATATCGGATATCGAATTCAAATCAAATATTTGATTTGAATCAAATATCTGATAATCTAATATCCAATTTGAATCATATATCTGATATGTTTGACACAAATTTTAATGCCTAGGAATTAGCCTCGAGTTTGCTTTGGAATTTGGTTTGAACCTGTCAATCCTAAGAATTCAACACAAAAAACATGTTTAATAGCTTACCTTGCTTTTCTAGACTTCGCCCATATGGCTGGTGACTTTTTTTTTACCCAAAATTGATGAAATGAAAAGGGTTTGTAAAGGAGTTTCTCAGCTTTCCACCAATATAAATTATACTCTACTTTTAATCTAATAAATATTAATTATTCATTTTTCATTAGAATTGCAACTAAAGTCTTTATTGATAGGTTGATTGAAAAACATCTATAGCTTTCAAACTGTATCACATTTTTTTAATCCAAAACATGCATCACATTGTATGTTTCACATACTATAAGATTAAAAAAATGAATTTCATGAAGTGTTCACCAAGTTAGGGTGGTCAAACATACGAGGTTTTATATTTTTTTAAAGTTCTAATAAAAAAAACATAATTAATTAATTACTTGGAAAAAAAATTACAAAAAAATATGGATCACATTCGGATATGAGTCATCTGTTTATATCTAAAATATTATAAAAAAATATTATCATTTTACTATGGTTAGGGTGGTCAAACAAACACCTACTTCTTATTTTTTCCCTAAAATTTAAGTACTACTGCATTGAAATTTCAAATTTTCACCAAATAGATTTTTTATTTTTTTAAACCCAGTAGTTTAGAAACTACACTCAATTTTCCATAGATTCTATTCTTACATATTTTTGAAATAATATAGATAACTTATTCAAATTTTTATGTCAAGTTGTCTAACTTTGATTTTTTTGAATTTTCATTGCCACTTAAGGGCCCATTTTTTCCATGATGATCATGCACATACCCTCCTACATAATCCTTGCATACCATAAGAAAGATATAATACATATTGTTGCATTTACATACATGTCCAAAATTCATATTGCATTACATCATAATCATAATGAATCTATAACATAAAAAATACAATAAAGGTAAATTAAGTGCATCCATCCATACATCATAACATAGAAAATCACATATACAAGCATAAACCATATAATATAAATCCATAATGTATCATGACATATAAATCATCTCATAATCATATAAATGCATAACATCATAAGCATCACAATCGATCACATAGACATGCATATAACATAGGAACATAAATCATGTAATTCACTGCCAAAATCATGCATCTTGCATATATATATCAAAAATGGTGTCATAGTAACATATCATGATGCATCTCAAAATGGAGCTCATAGGCTCAAAATAAAAAATATCACTATCCAATACATGTATATAATAAGGCTATCCTATGTTGTCCATATCTCCTAAAGTAGATGGTCCTAAAGAGGAAGGTCTCCTACTATGGCTATAATCCTGAAACCCTATGTCCTTATCTCGATGGTCGACCATATGGAGAGGGCCTAGGCTAAGAGTATCCTCCACCACTCTAAGTCTGGTGAGAGTGTGACCTGCTATGGCTTTGGGTTTGTGTGTAGCTCGATGCCCTCTATGTCGATGGCACCTAACACTCATATAAATCATTGTAGTATCGATCATCCTATCCTACCTAGAAGAACTAATGGCCTAGCTCGGCCATAGGTCTATTGATAGTTAAAATAAAATCTAGATACTATTGGTTGGCCCTTTGTCTCTCAATGATGGCCATGGTCTCTCTCAATGGTGAGCCTATCCACCTCAACCTGTAATCCCTAGATCCATGCATCCATAGCCAATAGTCGTGCCTACAACTCTATGATATGTTGATCCACCAACATGTCTCCCTTTACCTCCAAAATATGCACATCTTGATAGCCCTCACTTAGATTCTCTCCCATCACAATCCCATCCTAAGCTACTCTCTCCTCCTCCCCCATATACTTGACCTCTTGCATGGCCACCTCTTTCTCTCCCTTTGGTTTGGGTCCCTCCTACTTTTCCTCAACCCACAAACCCTCCTACTTGGCCTCCTCCCTAATAGGCGAGAGTTTTCTAACTACTCTTTATCCTCTATCCCTCCTCCTCCTGACCCTTCCTTGTCTCCCCTACCACGATCTCCGCCATCATCACCCTTGCCTCCTCTACCTCAATCTCCTCCCCTCCCTTATCCACTATCCTTGAATCTATCACATAAAACTCTACCCCTCCACTCCAATGGGGAAGACTAATCTTGATCAATCAATGGATCAGGCTTGTGCATGACCCACCACACATTGTACTCAAGCATCACCTCCACATCAGTAACCGTTGCACAAACACACCATTAAATAGGCTACAAAGTGTCAATATCTTGCTATGTCGTCACTACATAGATCATTTATCCCCACTAAGTGATCTTTCGCAAGGACCTAACAAACTCAATTGTACCAATATGAAGCCTTTGTCACTCCCTAAATTTTTTGAGCACCCACTCTAGAAGGCGCCACTTGATAATGTGTAATGATTGCATGGTCCTCCCAATTAGATAACATTCCTACTAACAATAGGGAAAATGCTCTTTGTCATCCTTCCATGGCTAACAATCCCAATACAGTCCAAACAAATGAAGTAAGAAAATCAATGGCATGATGCCAATACCCTACATCACCAAACCTAGTATGTGTGACTACTCCTCCATACAAAAACACATATGGCATCCTTGATCCTAGCTATCTCCCAAAAAGAGTTCAAAACATAACGATGTGCTCCCAAGCCTAGATCATAAACAATATTGTCTCACAATTGATGGATTGTGCCCCTCTATAGGAAACATTATGCAACTAAAAGTATAACATGGCTAGAAGGAATGGCCCCCACACATTCAACATCCCATGAGGCATCATGCCCATCAACATATCTTCCCATCCAATAGGTAATCTATGTCCTTATTCGTCAAGAATGATGATTCCCCCATCATAATGCATAGAACCACGATGAGTCTCTCATATCTATGAGATAGCACATCCCATCGGATCTCATACTCCTCTATTTTGAGCTTCACAATTTCCTCATAATGAAACGACCTATGGATGGTACCAAATCCATGCTTGGGATCATGTAAAAACTGCTCCCCACGAATTAGAACTAGCATAATCCACCATACATCCACCAATTCCTATGTGGAGCCTCTTTTGTCAATAGGTGGAAGGAGTTGGACTCTGAGTGCCACCTCTCAGCTAGCACAGTTAGTGATCCCCTATTAGCCCTAATCATGGGCATGAAAGTAGCACAGTATAAGCTAATGGCATGCAATTGATCTCTCTCATTGTCAAGTAGTTGATCTCATAGTTTGAAAGTAGATGACCAACTCTCCCGAGCATAAATGGGGTTGTATCTCACCTATGATCACAAGAAAGGACATTGCATCAATTGAAAACTCTAGCCAACCCTATTTGACCTTGAGTGCAGAAGAATTTTTTTCCAAAACTGGGGCAAAAACCTAATCAATAAAATATGTTGCACTGTTTAACAAATGTGACTCACTAGTCAATTGCATCAAATGGCCTAACATATGAAAATCACTAGGAAACTACGCCATAAATTTACATATGTGACTTACAAATTGAATTACATTGTACGATCTAATACATGCATCACACAAATCACTTGTAGTATACAAACTAGCAATTGTGTCACATCAATACACATGCATCGCATAATCACTCACATGTGACTCACAATGTCACTTGAATCATTCCAAACCACATTTTTGTTACATGAATCACATGTGTCACACTTAACAGTTACATCACAATACATTTGACAAACCCTAACTAGAAAATGCATTACATTGAGTATATGCGGAGAACTTTCCCATTTGCAATGAATGTGATAACAAATGCAACACACAATGTGCATTGCATCTGCTTTCCCTCATTGCATTGCATCCTTGGAGCCCTCTAGTTGTTTGTAGGTACAAACTATGAATTTGTGATGTGAGGAGTGTGGTACAAGTGATATCTTAACAACATTTCCATAGCACAGTTACTCTTAGAACTCACTATTCACTCTAGTAAAAATACACAAATGACCAATTTTACACCCAAAATCCTATTTATACCGCCATAGGGTAGGGTTTCTACTAAACGGGCATCCAATGTTGAGTCCAAAACCCTAATGTGAATATCCTAAAGGTCTTGAAACTAAAGTCTTTTTATTGTAAATGTCTTTTGTTTATCAAAATAACTTTTCCAAAAAATTTGAAAGTTTTTCAAATTTTGCAAAATTTTCTAAGGGGGCATAGGTCTATCTCATCTTCATCATTGCACAAGAGGGCCCATATTTTGACCTGAATTTCTTTGATACAACATTCAAGTGACTTCACATTGTATCAAAGAGGGGAAAAATAAAGACACTAAAAATATTCTAGGCCTACAAACACCATTTTCCACATCAAATCCCCTTCTTCCCTACCTAAGTAAATATTTAATTATAGTCTAAAGTCATATTTCTTCTATTAATTAAATAATTTTAATTATTTAATTAATTCACTTTCCCCTTTGATTCTTCCTTGACTAATTAATATTTATTTAATTGCATCACTAATTAATCCTTCCACTCTATAATTAAATAAATTCTCATTTATTTAATTATTTATTTTTATTTTCCTACTATAATTAAATAACTATTTTAATTATTTAATTATTCATTAGCCTTTTCTTGCACAATTTAATTTCCACAATTTTCACTCCACTAGTAAATAATTATTTTTTATTATTTACTAATTTGTCTTTTCCTCCACTCTCATAATTAAATAATTATTTTAATTATTTAATTATTCACTTTTCCTCCAAAATTATAAAATTATTTAATTTGCTATAGTCACCTCCTTTTTTCTCCTAAATCTTATCTCTCATCTCAAATAATTTCACCCTGGAGAATATTTTATTACCTTTTAATCTCCATGGCCATCCTTAACTAAACCCTATTTTTTCCCTAACCCTATTTCCTTGCTTCTCAAAGCAATCTTATCCATTGATATTCATCATTCAATCTTAGCCCTTCATTCAAATTTTGGTTTCTATTAAACAGACCTATGATTTAAAATAAGTAAAAGGATAAGATTTAAAATTCATAAAAAGCAAGTAAAGCAATTCAAAAATAAAAAATAAAAAAATAAAATAAAAAGCTTGGGCTTGCATCGAACAAGCTTTGGGGTGGAATAGGGTTGGGCAAGGTTTTATCATGTCATGAGGGCATTTTAAAAGGGGGAGGACTGGGAGAGAGGAGGGGGACCGCCAAAAGGGAAAGGAATGCTCGTAAAAGATGCTTGGCAAATGAAAACGAAGGGAGGAAAAATGGATAGAGGCTTCAAAAATGTATTATGAATTCTGAGAATGGAGGGGAGGTTGGGATAAAGATCGATTTAGCAACCCATTTTCAAAATGTGGTATTTCAGGTATGTTTTCTATTTCCATAATTTTGGTTTCTAAAGAACATAACAAATATCTTCTCTTTACCTGTTGGAAAGTGTTGTCTGCATATTGATGCTTTGTGAATGTTAGATTTGCAATTCGAAATATCCTTTCCTTCGAGGTAAGGTTTGAGTGTCCATGCTTTATTCATAGTGTGCCTCGAGGAAATCATAGCCTCGGAACTTGGGTTCATTTAACATTCTTGTTTCAGCTGCCCCTTGGTTATAGTGTAGGCGTACCCCTATAAACTATTTCGTATAGCTTTTGATCTCAAAAGTTTATCCTTTATGGCATTGCTGTTTTGAATTTCACCAAATCCCTTTCTGCCATTCACCTATGGTGGTCCATGCATTGTCATATATTCGATTTATCTCTATGTGTTTTCATGCTGCCTTGGATAGCTGTGAGATTTGATTTGTCAAAGAGACAGATTGGAAGTAAATTATTGTCTTACTTATCAAAGACTTGTTGCATTGGATATTATTCCCACGTTTTGGGTTATTGCACACTTTCATCTGTCGATGCCTTAAAAGGTAATCACATGATGCTGGATAGTTAGTTGTTTTGTATTGAAGTTGCTTGGAGTGATAGAGTTATTTGAACCCTTGTATATGATTTATTAAAGCACCTGTAGTTGGCGTTCTACCTATTGAAGTCGATAGTTGGTTTATTGATCAAATCCATCCCATGCATATCTGACAATCATCACCGCTCCTGTGAACATATTTATTTGAGGAATTTTGTCAAACAGTTTTCATGCCTTGTCCTGGAGATCACATTTCTGTGAAGCAATCTGTCAAACAGGTCACGAGCCTCATTTGTGCCTCTGCGTTTTGCACATAGCTTACTGTCACAGCGGCGCATTTGAGCATGGTAGGGTGTAAATATTTAAATAACCTGCTTGATGCTACTGATAATCTATTGCTGTTGTAGCACTTGAAAATAATTTTTAATAAAGAAAGAAGATGGCGATATTTCCAAATTCCAATAATCACTTTCTAATAAACTTGGAAACCTGTCACTATTATAGCGTTTTGAGTTGAGGCATTGTACATAATTAAGTAGCCTCCCTGAAAAACCATTGGCAACCCATCACAGCTGCAACTTTTAGACTTGCAAACGTGTGGTAAATTAAATTAATCTCTCTGATTTCTTTTGTCAAACTGTCTCAGCCGCATACTTGAATTTGTCTTCCATTATCTTGAGAGAATTTGCATAGATAGTAGAAGATGCATCAGATTCCTCTGTTCAAAGTATCTTAGTATTCATCACTGAATATTAGAGCCCTATTTTTGTATTACAGGCGTATAATTGTGAAAACTTTGTAATTATCCTTGATATTGCAATTAATAGCAATAGTCTAATCTTTTGCTTCGGTTACATACGATGAGTCAATATAGTTTTTAATTGACTTTCAATTTTTGTAGTTACGTTGGGTGTATTATTTAAAAGGCGTTCTATTTTTGGTTTGGTGTGAATTAAAGCCTGAGAGCCCCCTTCTAAGCTACATGCCTTTACTCCAATTGAGTTTGTTTAGTGTGAATCCTCCAGCTGACTGTCATGTTGTAGTCTCCTTTCATGCGCCATGCATTTGCTGCTTCCAATTTCATTGTGTTGCTGCTGTCTGGATAGGGTATTAGTTGTTGTTTTAAAAGCTCTTACAATTTTTACATTGCTCTAATAAATATCACTTATAAGAGATTTGTATTCTGTTCAAAATCCAACAAAGGGCTCAATATAGTCGTGCCATGTTAGGACACATTTTATCTAAGCCAGCGCCTCCCAATTCTTGTTCCTCATGCATTCAAATCTCTGCCCTTAGTTCATCCAATTCAGAGTGTTCAAGTCGATAAGAAATGTAGTTCTCCTTCAGTTCGCATCCCTCATTATCTCTGCATAATATGCAATCTAACTTATCTCTTGATAAAATGCTTCATATTGAATGGAGTGGATTTAGACATACAATCCTATTTTTATACATGAAACAATTTTGTGGATAACATAGTGTAGTACAAACATATATATAGTGGATATACTCTCGAAGGGAATGGTTACCGAAGGATTTATGACATCTGTTAATGTCCATGAACTAGAGGAATTATTCAGGGGCTTAAATGTATCTCTATTTATTTATCCGTAAGTGAATATTGACTATAGTTATATTGATTAATAATTGAATTGTTAAAAAAATAAAAAATAAACAAAAAATTTGGCAGTTATAATAGTGTTACTTTAAAATATAAGTTGTGGGTGGTAAATAATCCACAGAATTTAGTGGTTGAATTAAGGGATGTATTCTTGGAAATTATTTTGGTATAATTGTCACTTTGGTAGTTCTTAGAATTATGGTGTCTTGTGACTTTAGGTGAATCATGTGAAAGTTGTGTTCCATAGCAGTAGAGCTCGAATGTTATATGCAAGTAGGTATAGGGGAATGGAGTCAGTATTGTGATAAATGTGTAGTGAGATGGATATTAAAATATGTCTCTACGCTTTCTTCAGTTTGTTTTAAATAATGCCTCAATAATGGAAGAGATAAGATATAAAGGAAGCCTTAAATGCTAGTATAATGTTATCACTCTTTGTGGATTAGCAAAAAGTAGTCTGTTAATTATTTATGGTCTTTTATATGAGTAAGGCAATGAGAAGTTGATAGATTATCTAACTTAGAACACTTTGAGTTATTGGAGATTACTTAGTAGTTTGTATGTGGAGGAATGTCTTACTGTTTGAGTGATAATGGGAAGTTGTTTCGAAAAGTGAAATTCATGGATGTTGTAGTTGCTTGTTCGTATTGGTTATTATATGATTTGATGTTTTATCTTGTCATGAATTTTCCTTGAGTTGATTTTGGTTGGGATCCTTTTGAATATCTTGAAGTCTTGGATGTTTTGATGAGTATGACCTTCTTAGTTTATTTTGATTTGACGAGCTTTTATTGGGTTGGTGTTGAAGTTGGCTTGAAGTCCTGTATCATTGACAAAATCTTGTTGCTTCATTTTACCCTCGTTGTGGATTGTCGTTCTTTTGGCTTCCAGAGGCTTGAGTTTATTGTCAGTTGATGTTCTCTCTTTATGTCCCCTTGATGTGGCAAGTGTTTTGATATCATGATTTTAAAAGGGTTGTACATGAAAGTGTTGAGACTTTGATTATGTATTTATAGCGAGATGGGTAATGCCTCACGTGGTTTGGTCTTGAGATTATTTTCTTTATCCGTTACAGTACAACCCTTGCTTGGTTTTGATTTATGTTAAGGGTCGTAGGGAGAGTGGCTCTTTGTGGGCGCCGGCGCCTCGGGTAAGAGGAACTGCTCAGGGGAACCCACGTAAGAGTAGTTAAACAAGTGATAACCTAAAAATAGAATTTAGGCCCAGATGGGTAGTAAAAAACACAAGATAATAAATATTGGATACCTTTTCTATGCATTAGGGGTATCACAGACTAATGATAGACTAAGAAGGTCATGGTCGGCAAAGTCGTAATCTCGTCTTCATGAGAGGTTATCGGCTCCGCATGAGCTACCCTATGGTGTCGGCGCCTCAAGTAGGAGGAAGGGCCAGGAGATCCATAGATGGGTGTGGGTGCCTCAAGTTGGAGGAAGGGCCAAGAGATCCCATGAGAGCTATGCGATGACACTCTCCACTAGACACCTATATGCCTTATTCTTTGTTGCCTCTAGAAATGTCTTTTGGATGTTGTATCGATTCTTTTGGTTTTGTACTCTTATGGTTGACTCAGATTCTTGTGAAATTGATTTACAAATGTTCTTTGGTGACTTGTGTAATTGTTATTGCTTGATTAATGTGATGAGGTTTATGACTTTAAGTTATTATGTTGACTCATGGATGTTGTTGATTATGTCATTGTAATCCTTGAGTTTTATGATATTTTTGTATGACGTTGAGTCTTGTGGTTCCTTGTTTGGATGTTCTTGGTTGAGGTTTCTTTCTTGTCAGCTCCTTAGCATGGGGGGTGGGTCTTTGAACCCACGTGGTCGGGTGAAACGTGCTAAGCACCCCATTGGGTCCCTAGGTAATGATCGAGAGGTGCAGATTGGTGCTATTGCAGCGACTCCAGAATTGTATCCATCTTGGATCCAGTTATGATACTGTGTATTCCTCTATTCAATTGTATCATGTTATCTTGTCATGTGGGTTCCGTCCATATTGGGAAACATGTGTGTATCATTGTAAGACTTGAACAGTGCAAAGTAATGAAAAGGATGTGATGTAATTTTTTGTCATTGGTAAACCTTGTGTGGTTATGGTTCCATATCAGATGTTATTCAAAGTGTTGTATTTATTTAAGTGAATGGTTCTTATTGATGGTTCTTTATGTATGCTTTTTCATGGATTAAATATTGGCTTTCATTCTTTATCATTGATGTATAGAATTAAGTTTCGTAATGTATCCTCGTGTACCCCAAGGGACATAAATGATATTGGGTTTGTCTATATGAATTTTCATGTCATAACCTAATGTGCATCTCATGTATGTTACTTTTACGTTTAAATAAAAATAAATAAAAATTGTGTGGTAATTGTTGCTTTAGTTGTCCTTTGGGGTTCGCACAACGGGGCGTTACATCATGGTATCAGAGCATAGGTTCATACACTAGGTGCTATGTGTGCTCACTATGTAACCTTGCATTTAGATTCTTGAGTTTAGAGTTTCACCTTTTGATGTCGTTGCTGAGTAACTTGAGTTTTTCCCATTGGTTAGTGTTGGGTTGAAGGTGCAGGAAACCGATAGGAAAGGATAGGACCCTCAGTGTAGTTTGTAATGCACCAATATCCTTCTTGTCGGGGATGCACTATATACCCTTGTGTTGTTGTGTCATGTGGTTTTGAGTGAGGTGAGTTATGTGTATGCATATGTCAAGTGTGCTTGGAATTTTCCTTTTATTGTCCTAAATCTGTGAAGGTGTAAAATTTTTCCCTTTTTATTGAAATTGATGTGACATTTGGTGTTGTATAATGTTTAAAGTGGAGTTCTTGTGTTAAAATGATGAGTTCTAACATAGAAGTGAGGTTGTGTGGGAAATTATGCTATTATTTTTAGTAAAATATAGTATCTTGAGGTTAAGATTACAACTTGAATTATGGGTACTAATGTGTGATGTTCTATCATAGCTTTTGATTTACAGGAAATTGGCTTCAGAAAGCATAGTGACGAAGGTAATGTAATTGTAATATGCAGGTATAGATACTTATAATGTCAAGTAGTAATTCATTTTGATATAGTAGATGAATTAGGTTTATGGTTAGCATCCTTATGTGAATATTGTCTAACTAATAAGAAGCAAACTATTTACAAGTTACTAGAATTGTTTGACTATTATGTGTGGTTTGGTGGGAGGGACAGTGTGGTATCACTCGCTCATGAGTGCCCTACTATGCTGGGAGTTCCTCTCACAATGTAATTGTGATATATATGTATTGTGCACAACGTTTGTTTGCATGCAGGATTGTAGGAACTAAGTCTTGATTCCACCTACATTATCAGGATAGGGCGAGCATTATATACACCCAATGGGTTTGACGTTGAACATAGGAGCCGACAAGAAAGTTTCCCCAACCCAATTCATCACTAGTCCTTGTGTTTGGAAAATCGGTCTAGTTGCAACCCCATCACCACTTTTGCTTTGGTATCATTTCTTTATTTTTGGTATGTTTAATTTTCATTGCTTACTCGGTGACATTTAATTGATGATTTAACTTGTGGTGTTGATGTGCTTATGATTGTTAATATTATTGTTAGTTTATGGTGTTACCATGTTTGTGCTTGAGCTCGACTTCCAGGAGTAAGTCGAAGTCTAGGGGGGAGGATGTAGTGCCCTCCATTGCGACCTTTCAAGATTTTGTGTAAGTGTTATTTTTGTTCTCATTGTTTAACTTATCTATGATAGTTCAAGTGAAATTAATATTAATTTAATTAAATTTGAAGTTGAAATAATGTGAATAAAATTAGAAGTAAAATTATAAATAATAAGTCGAGGTCATAAATATTATGTGTACAGATTTAATTAAATAATTAAATAAATATTTGATTGGTTATCTCATGGGTTAATTGTCAAATAGGAGAAAATAATATGATTTAAAACAAAATAAATTTTAATAGAATGTTTTCTATACTAAAAAGTAAAAAGAAAAATAAAAGATAGAAAAGAGATAAGGTGATAAGATTTGAATGGTTGTTAAAACAAGTGGAAATAGAAGCAAAACGTGGGAAAAGACAATTACTTAAAATAAATGATTTAAAATAAGTAAAAGGATAAGATTTCAAATTCATAAAAAGCAAGTAAAGCTATTCAAAAATAAAATAAAATAAAATAAAATAAAAAGCTTGGGCATGCATCGAACGAGCTTTGGGGTGGAATAGGGTTGGGAAAGGTTTTATCATGTCATGAGGGCATTTTAAAAGGGGGAGGACTGGGAGAGAGGAGGGGGACCGCCAAAAGGGAATGGAATGCTCGTAAAAGATGCTTGGCAAATGAAAATGAAGGGAGGAAAAATTGATAGAGGCTTCAAAAATGTATTATGAATTCTGAGAATGGAGGGGAGGTTGGGATAAAGATCGATTCAGCAACCATCACCATTTTCAAAATGTGGTATTTCAGGTAGGTTTTCTATTTCCATAATTTTGGTTTCTAAAGAACATAACAAATATCTTCTCTTTACCTGTTGGAAAGTGTTGTCTGCATATTGATGCTTTGTGAATGTTAGATTTGCAATTTGAAATATCCTTTCCTTCGAGGTATGGTTTGAGTGTCCATCCTTTATTCATAGTGTGCCTCGAGGAAATCATAGCCTCAGAACTTGGGTTCATTTAACATTCTTGTTTCAGCCGCCCCTTGGTTATAGTGTAGGTGTACCCCTATAAACTATTTCGTATAGCTTTTGATCTCAAAATTTTATCCTTTATGGCGTTGTTGTATTGAATTTCACCAAATCCCTTTCTGCCATTCACCTATGGTGGTCCATGCATTGTCAAATATTTGATTTATCTCTATGTGTTTTCCTGCTTCCTTGGATAGCTGTGAGATTTGATTTGTCAAAGAGATAGATTGGAAGTAAATTATTGTCTTACTTATCAAAGACTTGTTGCATTGGATATTATTCCCATGTTTTGGGTTATTGCACACTTTCATCTGCCGATGCCTTAAAAGGTAATCACATGATGCTAGATAGTTAGTTGTTTTGTATTGAAGTTGCTTGGAGTGATAGAGTTATTTGAACCCTTGTATATGATTTATTAAAGCACCTGTAGTTGGTGTTCTACTATTGAATTCGATAGTTGGTTTATTGATCAAATCCATCCCATGCATATCTGACAATCATCACCGCTCCTGTGAACATATTTATTTGAGGAATTCTGTCAAATACTTTTCGTGCCTTGTCCTCGAGATCACATTTATGTGAAGCAATCTGTCAAACAGGTCATGAGCCTCATCTGTGCCTCTACGTTTTGCACATAGCTTACTGTCACAGCGGTGCATTTGAGCATGGTAGGGTGTAAATATTTAAATAACCTACTTAATGCTACTGATAATCTATCGCCGTTGCAGAGCTTGAAAATAATTTTTAATAAAGCAAGAAGATGGTGATATTTCCAAATTCCAATAATCACTTTCTAATAAACTTGGCAACCTGTCACTGTTACAGCATTTCGAGTTGAGGCATTGTACAGAATTCAGTAGCCTCCCTAAAAAACCATTGGCGACCCATCACAGCTGCAACTTTTAGACTTGCAAACATGTAGTAAATTAAATTAATCTCTTTGATTTATTTTGTCAAACTGTCTCAGCCGCATACTTGAATTTTTCTTCCATTATCTTGAGAGAATTTGCATAGATAGTAGAAGATGCATTAGATTCCTCTGTTCAAAGTATCTTAGTATTCATCACCGAATATTAGAGCCCTATTTTTGTATTACAGGCATATAATTGTGAAAACTTTGTAGTTATCCTTGATATTGCAATTAATAGCAATAGTCTAATCTTTTGCTTTGGTTAAATACGATGAGTCAATATAGTTTTTAATTGACTTTCAATTTTTGTACTTACATTGGGGGTATTATTCAAAAAGGCGTTCTATTTTTGGTTTGGTGTGAATTAAAGCCTGAGAGCCCCCTTCTAAGCTACATGCCTTTACTCCAATTGAGTTTGTTTAGTGTGAATCCTCCAGCTGACTGTCATGTTGTAGTCTCCTTTCATGCACCATGCATTTGCTGCTTCCAATTTCATTGTGTTGTTGTTGTCTAGACAAGGTATTAGTTGTTGTTTTAAAAGCTCTTACAAGTTTTACATTGCTCTAATCAATATCACTTATAAGAGATTTGTATTCTATTCAAAATCCAACAAAGGGCTCAATATAGCCGTGCCATGTTAGGACACATTTTATCTAAGCCAGTGCCTCCCAATTATTGTTCTTAATGCATTCAAATTTCTGCCCTTAGTTCATCCAATTCAGACTGTTCAAGTCGATAAGAAATGTAGTTCTCTTTCAGTTCGCATCCCTCATTATCTCTGCATAATATGCAATCTAACTTATCTCTTGATAAAATTCTTCATATTGAATGGAGTGGATTTAGACATACAGTCCTATTTTTATATATGAAACAATTTTGTGGATAACATAGTGTAGTACAAACATATATATAGTCAATATACTCTCGAAGGGAATGGTTACCGAAGGATTTATTACATCTGTTAATGTCCATGAACTAGAGGAAGTATTCAGGGGCTTAAATGTATCTCTATCGATTTATCCGTAAGTGAATATTGACTATAGTTATATTAATTAATAATTGAATTGTTAAAAAAAAAATAATAAACAAAAAATTTGGTAGTTATAATAGTGTTACTTTAAAATGTAAGTTGTGGGTGGTAAATAATCCATGGAATTTAGTGGTTGAATTAAGGGATGTCTTCTTGGGAATTATTTTGGTATAATTGTCACTTTGGTAGTTCTTAGAATTATGGTGTCTTGTGACTTTAGGTGAATCATGTGAAAGTTGGGTTCCATAGCAGTAGAGCTCGAATGTTATATGCAAGAAGGTATAGGGGAATGGAGTCAGTATTGTGATAAATGTGTAGTGAGATGGATATTAAAATATGTCTCTACGCTTTCTTTAGTTTGTTTTAAATGATGCCTCAATAATGGAAGAGATAAGATATAAAGGAAGCCTTAAATGCTAGTATAATGTTATCACTCTTTGTGGATTAGCAAAAAGTAGTCTGTTAATTATTTATAGTCTTTTATATGAGTAAGGCAATGAGAAGTTGATAGATTATCTAACTTAGAACACTTTGAGTTATTGGAGATTACTTAGTAGTTTGTATGTGGAGGAATGTCTTACTGTTTGAGTGATAATGGGAAGTTGTTTCAAAAAGTGAAATTCATGGATGTTGTAGTTGCTTGTTCGTATTGGTTATTATATGAGTTGATGTTTTATCTTGTCGTGAATTTTCCTTGAGTTGATTTTAGTTGGGATCCTTTTGAATATCTTGAAGTCTTGGATGTTTTGATGAGTATGACCTTCTTAGTTTATTTTGATTTGACGAGCTTTTATTGGGTTGGTGTTGAAGTTGGCTTGAAGTCCTGTATCATTGACAAACTCTTGTTGCTTCATTTTACCCTCATTGTGGAGTGTTGTTCTTTTGGCTTCCAGAGGCTTGAGTTTATTGTCAGTTGATGTTCTCTCTATATGTGCCCTTGATGTGGCAAGTGTTTTGATATCATGATTTTAAAAGGGTTGTACATGAAAGTGTTGAGACTTTGATTATGTATTTATAGCGAGATGGGTAATGCCTCGCGTGGTTTGGTCTTGAGATTATTTGCTTTATCTGTTATGGTACAACCCTTGCTTGGTTTTGATTTATGTTGAGGGTCGTAGGGAGAGTGGCTCTTCATGGGCGTCGGCGCCTCGGGTAAGAGGAACTGCTCAGGGGAACCCACGTAAGAGTAGTTAAACAAGTGATAACCTAAAAATAGAATTTAGGGGATGGGTAATAAAACACACAAGATAATAAATATTGGATGCCTCATCTATGCATTAGGGCTATCATAGACTAATGATAGATTGAGAAGGCCGTGGTCAGCAAAGTCGTAATCTCGTCTTCATGAGAGGTTATCGGCTCCGCATGAGCTACCCTATGGTGCCGGTGCCTCAAGTAGGAGGAAGGGCCAGGAGATCCATAGATGGGTGTCTGCGCCTCAAGTTGCAGGAAGGGCCAGGAGATCCCATGAGAGCTATGTGATGACACTCTCCACTAGACACCTATATGCCTTGTTCTTTGTTCCCTCTAGAAATGTCTTTTGGATGTTGTATCGATTCTTTTGGTTTTGTACTCTTATGGTTGACTCAGATTCTTATGAAATTGATTTACGAATGTTCTTTGGTGACTTGTGTAATTGTTATTGCTTGATTAATGTGTTGAGGTTTATGACTTTAAGTTATTATGTTGACTCATGGATGTTGTTGATTATGTCATTGTAATCCTTGAGTTTTATGATATTTTTGTATGACGTTGAGTCTTGTGGTTCCTTGTTTGGATGTTCTTGGTTGAGGTTTCTTTCTTGTCAGCTCCTTAGCACGGGGGATGGGTCTTTGAACCCATGTGGTTGGGTGGAACGTGCTAAGTACCCTATTGGATGCCCAGGTGATGATCGAGAGGTGCGGATATGTGCTGTTGCAGCGACTCTAGAATTGTATCCATCTTGGAGCCAGTTATGAGAGAGAGATCTATAGATACTTGAGAGAGAGAGGTAGTGGGAGAGAGATAGAGGGTATAGGATTGATGGTAGAGGGTAGAGGGTTATAAGGGTTTAGGATTAAGGTTGTAGGGGGAGAGATAGAGGGAGTGAGGAGAGAGATCAAAATCAGAATCAAGGTCAATCAGTCAAATCAAGAGATCCTGGTCAGTCAGATCATCAAAATCAAAATAGATCAGCGTCGCTCAGGCGATCAAATCAGATCCAGATCCGAAACTCCCGGCATCAAAATCAAAATCCGATCAATCATCAAATCAGGGATCCAGAGATCCGGGTCAGGATCCGGATCCAGGATCAAAGATCGGAAAGGATAAGTCATCGAAGGTGGTGAAATCACGGAGGGAATGGAGGAGAAGAGAGAGAATGGAGAGAGAAGGGTGGTAGAAGTCGATGATCCCTCGATAAATAAGAGGAAGACAAGTGGTCAAATCCAAAGATCACAGAATCAAAGAGATTAAAGAGAAAGGAGAGATCCTCACGACAGAGTGCGGAAATGGGATTTAAATATTCCGGGATCCGGGGCCTTCGTCTCGGGGTCCGTCGAAGTAAATGTCGAAATCCGATCATCCGGGGTCCGTCGATAAAGAATCAAAAAATCAAAATTCCGATTCATCGAAATCAAAAATGGATGACAGGCAAAATTCAGGATCATCGAAATCAAAGTGGAGGTCAGGATTCGAGATTAATCGTCGGCGTCAAAGGATTCAAAAAACAGGATCCTAGGAGAGTCCGGAAATCAAATCCAGATCCTGATCAAGGACGACATCAAAATCAAAACAAAAATCAAAGATCAAGACGAAATCCAGGATTCCGGGAGTCCGGGATTCAGATTCAGATCCGGGGATTAAAGGAATCACGAAAAGAGATAAAGGAGAATCAGGAACAGAAAGATAAAGTCGAAATTCGATTCAGTCAAGAAATAAGACAAAAGATATCATAAAGATCCTGAAAGGAAAAGGTCTCAAAGAGATTTCGAAAGAAAATGGGAAGATCAAGAAATGTCACAAGAAAGTCGGAAAGACGAAAATCAGGAGTTCCGGAAGTTCGATTCCGGGATTGGGTCGGGTCCGAGTCGGAGAATCTCGAGGAAGTTGAAAGGCTAAAGAAAGAAAAAGAGGTCAGGAAAGACAAAGAAAATCCGGGAAATCCGGATTCAGGGGTCCGAATATCGAGATCGTCGTGGATCGTCAAAATAGAGACCTGAGAGAGGGAGAGAGGGTAGAGGGTAGATGATTTAGAGGGTTTAAGGGTTAAGAGTAGAGGGGAAAGAGATAGAGGGAGTGACTCTAAGCGAGATACTTGAGGGAGAGGGTGTACGAGGGAGACTTTAGAGAGAGAGAGAGGGAAAGGGGATAAGAGTGATACTTGAGAGAGAGAGGGAGTGGGAGAGAGATAGAGGGTATATATGGTTAATAGTAGAGGGTTTAAGGGTTTAGGTTTTAAAGGTTAAGGGTTTAGGATTTAGGGTTAAGAGTGGAGGGAGAGATATAGAGGGAGTGAGCGAGAGAGAGAGACCTAAGAGAGGGAAAGGGAGTTAGGAGAGAGAGACTTGAGAGAAAGAGAGAGAGAGTAGAGGGTAGAGGTTTTAAGGGTTAAGGGTAGAGGGGAGAGAGATAGTAGTGATTGAGTGAGAGACTTGGGAGAGAGAGAGGGAAAGAGGGAAATAAATAATATTTAAATATTTTATATATTAGTAATATATATATATATATATATATAAATATTTATACATAATAATTTAATATATTATATATTAAATACATAATCTGGTAAGAGATTATCATAAATTATATTTTATATATTATAGTATAGACTATATTGTATATTATATGTTAAATTATAAACTTTATTGCATTTTTTAAATCATATATTATAAATTGTATAAGTACATTTTTTAAACTCATATCTAAAACATATTGGATATCGAATTCAAATCAAATATTTGATTTGAATCAGATATCTGATAATCTAATATCCAATTTGAATCGGATATCCGATATGTCTGACACAAATTTTAATGCCTAGGAATTAGCCTCGAGTTTGCTTTGGAATTTGGTTTGAACCTGTCAATCCTAAGAAGTCAACACAAAAAACATGTTTAATAGCTTACCTTGCTTTTCTAGACTTCGCCCATATGGTTGATGACTTTTTCTTAACCCAAAATTGATGAAATGAAAAGGGTTTGTAAAGGAGTTTCTCATCTTTCCACCAATATAAATTATACTTTACTTTGAATCTAATAAATAATAATTATTCATTTTTTATTAGAATTATGACTAAAGTCTTTATTGATAGGTTGATTGAAAAACATCTATAGCTTCAAAATCGTATCACATTTTTTAATCCAAAACATGCATCACATTATATGTTTCACATACTATAAGATTAAAAAAAATGAATTTCATGAAGTTTTGACCAAGTTAGGGTGGTCAAACATATGAGGTTTTATATTTTTTTAAAGTTCTAATAAAAAAACATAATTAATTAATTACTTGGAAAAAATTACAAAAAATATGCATCACATCCGGATATGAGTCATCTGTTTATATCTAAAATATTATAAGAAAATATTATCATTTTACTATGGTTAGGTTGGTCAAACAAACACCTACTTCTTATTTTTCCCCTGAAATTTAAGTACTACTGCATTGAAATTTCAAATTTTCACCAAATAGATTTTTTTTTTTTAAAACCCACTAGTTTAGAAACTACATTCAATTTGCCACAAATTCTATTCTTACATATTTTTGAAATAATATAGATAACTTATTCAAATTTTTATGTCAAGTTGTCTAACTTTGATTTTTCTGAATTTTCATTGCCACTTAAGGGCCCGTTTTTTCCATGATGATCATGCACATACCCTTCTACATAATCCTTGCATACAATAAGAAAGAGATCATACATATTGTTGCATTTACATACATGTCCATAATTCATATTGCATCACATCATAATCATAATGAATCTATAAGATAAAAAATACAATAAAGGTAAATTAAGTGCATCCATCCATACATCATAACATAGAAAATCACATATATAAGCGTAAACCATATAATATAAATCCATAATGTATCATGACATATAAATCATCTCATAATCATATAAATGCATAACATCATAAGCATCACAATCAATCACATAGACATGCATATAACATAGGAACATAAATCATGTAATTCACTGCCAAAATCATGCATCTTGCATATATATATCAAAAATGGTGTCAGTAAAATATCATGATGCATCTCAAAATGGAGCTCATAGGCTCAAAATAAAAAATATCACTATCCAATACATGTATAAAATAAGGCTATCCTAAGCTGTTCATATCTCCTAAAGTAGATGGTCCTAAATAGGAAGGTCTCCTACTATGGCTATGATCCTGAAAGCCCATGTCCTTATCTCGATGGTCGACCATATGGAGAGGGCCTAGGCTAAGAGTATCCTCCACCACTCTAAGTCTGGTGAGAGTGTGACCCACTATGGCTTTGGGTTTGTGTGTAGGTCAATGCCCTCTATGTCGATGGCACCTAACACTCATATAAATCGTTGTAGTATTGATCATCCTATCCTACCTAGAAGAACTAATGGCCTAGCTCAGCCATAGGTCTATTGATAGTCAAAATAAAATCTAGATACTAATTGTTGGCCCTTTTTCTCCTAATGATGGCCATGGTATCTCTCAATGGTGAGCCTATCCACCTCAACCTGTAATCCCTAGATCCATGCATCCATAGCCTGGAGTCGTGCCTACAAATCTATGATATGTTGATCCACCAACATGTCTCCCGCTACCTCCTCCATAGCCTCCAAAATATGCAAATCTTTATAGCCCTCACTTAGATCCTCTCCCATCACAATCCCCTCCTGAACTACTCTCTCCTCCTCCCCCATCTACTTGACCTCCTGCATGGTCACCTCTTGCTCTCCCTTTGGTTTGGGTCCCTCCTACTTTTCCTTGACCCACAAACCCTCCTACTTGGCCTCCTCCCTAATAGGTGAGAGCTTTCTAACTACTCTTTATCCTCTATCCCTCCTCCTCCTGACCCTTCCTTGTCTCCCCTATCACAATCCCCACCATCATCACCCTTGCCTCCTCTACCTCAATCTCCTCCCCTCACATATCTGCTATCGTTCAATCTATCACATAAAACTCTACTCCTCCACTCCAATGGGGAAGACTAATCTTGATCAGTTAATGGATCAGGCTTGTGCATGACCCACCACAAATTGTACTCAATCATCACCTCCACATCAGTAATCGTTGCAGAAACACCCCATTAAATAGGCTACAAAGTGTCAATATCTTGCTCTGTCGTCACTACATTGATCATTTGTCCCCACTAAGTGATCTTTCGCAAGGACCTAACAAACTCAATTGTACCAATGTGAAGCCTTTGTCACTCCCTAAATTTTTTGAGCACCCACTCTAGAAGGTACCACTTGATAATGTGTAATGATTGCATGGTCCTCCCAGTTAGATAGCATTCCTACTAACAATAGGGAAAATGCTCTTTGTCATCCTTCCATGGCTAACAATCCCAATATGGTCCAAACAAATGAAGTAAGAAAATCAATGGCATGATGCCAATACCCTACATCACCAACCCTAGTATGTGTGACTACTCCTCCATACAAAAACACATATGGCATCCTTGATCCTAGCTATCTCCCAAAAACAGGTCAAAACATAATGATGTGCTCCCAAGCCTAGATCATAAACAATATTGTCTCACAATTGATGGATTGTGCCCCTCTATAGGAAACATTATGCAACTAAAAGTATAACATGGCTAGAAGGAATGGCCCCCACACATTCAACATCCCATGAGGCATCATGCCAATCCACATATCTCCCCATCCAATAGGTAATCTATGTCCTTGTTCGTCAAGAATGAAGATCCCCCCATCATAATGCATAGAACAATGATGAGTCTCATATCTATGAGATAGCACATCCCGTCGGATCTCATACTCCTCTATTTTGAGCTTCACAATTTCCTCATAATGAAACGACCTATGGATGGTACCAAATCCATGCTTGGGATCATGTAGAAAATGCTCCCCATGAATTAGAACTTGCATAATCCACCATACATCCTCCAACTCCAATGTGGAGCCTCTTTTCTTAATAGGTGGAAGGAGTTGGCCTCTGAGTGCCACCTCTCAGCTAGCACAGTCAGTGATCCCTTATTAGCCCTAATCATGGGCATGAAAGTAGCATAGTATAAGCTAATGGCATGCAATTGATCTCTCTCATCGTCAAGTAGTTGATCTCATAGTTTGAAAGTAGATGACTAACTCTCCTGAGCATAAATGGGGTTGTATCTCACCTATGATCACAAGAAAGGACATTGTATCAATTTAAAACTCTAGCCAATCCTATTTGACCTTGAGCGCAGAAGAAATTTTTTCCAAAACTGGGTCAAAAACCTAATCAAGAAAATATGTTGCATTGTTTAACAAATGTGACTCACTAGTCAATTGCATCAAATGGCCTAACAAATGCAAATCACTAGGAAACTACGCCATACATTTACCTAGGTGACTTACAAATTCAATTACATTGTACGATCTAATACATGCATCACACAAATCACTTGCAGTATACAAACTAGCAATTGTGTCACATCAATACACATGCATCGCATAATCACTCACATGTGACTCACAATGTCACTTGAATCATTCCAAACCACATTTTTGTTACATGAATCACATGTGTCACACTTAACATTTACTTCACAATACATTTGACAAACCCTAACTAGCAAATGCATTGCATTGAGTATATGCGGCGAACTTTCCCATTTGCAATGAATGTGATAACAAATGCAACACACAATGTGCATTGCATCTACTTTCCCTCAGTGCATTGCATCCTTGGAGCCCTCTAGTTGTTTGTAGGTACAAACTATGAATTTGTGATGTGAGGAGTGTGGTACAAGTGATATCTTAACAACATTTCCATAGCACAGTTACTCTCAGAAGTCACTATTCACTCTAGTAAAAATACACAAATGACCAATTTTACATCGAAAATCCTATTTATACCCCCATAGGGTAGGGTTTCTACTAAATGGGCATCCAATGTTGAGTCCAAAACCCTAATGTGAATATCCTAAAGGTCTTGAAACTAAAGTCTTTTTATTGTAAATGTCTTTTGTTTATCAAAATAAATTTTCCAAATTTTTTGAAAGTTTTTCAATATTTGCAAAATTTTCTAAGGGGGCATAGGTCTATCTCATCTTCATCATGGCACAAGAGGGCCCATATTCTGAGCTGAATTTCTTTGATACAACATTCAAGTGACTTCACATTGTATCAAAGAGGGGAAAAATAAAGACACTAAAAAAATATCCTAGGCCTACAAACACCATTTTCCACATCAAATCCCCTTCTTCCCTACCTAAGTAAATATTTAATTATAGTCTAAAGTCATATTTCTTCTATTAATTAAATAATTTTAATTATTTAATTAATTCACTTTCCCCTTTTATTCTTCCTTGACTAATTAATATTTATTTAATTGCATCACTAATTAATCCTTCCACTCTATAATTAAATAAATTCTCATTTATTTAATTATTTATTTTTATTTTCCTACTATAATTAAATAACTATTTTAATTATTTAATTATTCATTAGCCTTTTCTTGCACAATTTAATTTCCACAATTTTCACTCTACTAGTAAATAATTATTTTTTATTATTTACTAATTTGTCTTTTCCTCCACTCTCATAATTAGATAATTACTTCAATTATTTAATTATTCACTTTTCCTCCAAAATTATAAAATTATTTAATTTTCTATAGCTACCTCTTTTTTTGTGCTAAATCTTATCTCTCATCTCAAATAATTTCACCCTTGATAATATTTCATTACCTTTTAATCTCCACGGCCATCCTTAACTAAACCCTATTTTTTCCCTAACCCTATTTCCTTGCTTCTCAAAGCAATCTTATCCATTGATTTTCATCATTCAATCTTAGCCCTTCATTCAAATTTTGGTTTCTATTAAAGAGACCTATTCCTTTCATTTCAAACCCTAGACAACCATTATCTTTGATATTTTGTTGTCAATATCACTAGGCCTATTCTTTCATACTACAAGTTTGAGGACAAACAAGCATATAAAGCAAAAAGGAGAAGAGAAATGAAGGTGATTCAACCATGGCATATGAATTATGGTAATACTGCTTTATTATGCAAGCATATAAAGCAAAATGGAGAAGGGAAATGAAGGTGATTCAACCATGGCGTATGAATATGGTAATACTTTTTTATTGTTGTTTATGTTTCTATGTTCATTTATGCTTCATTATTAGATTAAAGTCTTTAGGGTGTTAGTTTTATGTTTTTGATGGTTGATACTATAAATTCATGCATTTTACCTTGATTTTATGTGATTCTACACATATTAATCATGCATTATATGTAAAATTAATAATGTTTTCCTTGTGATACTTACAGTAGATGGTTAAGCAAACTAGATGATTCCTTCCATGTCACAACTTTGGAGGGTGGATGAATCAACTTTCGAAGAGCTTGACAAAATTGGCAATGTATTTGAAGAGGGAGGTACAGTTGACAATTAGGTACCTGCAAATGATCCTTCTAAGCCTACAATTCAATTGTTGGATTGTGCAAATATAGATGTTGCACTTGAAGACTCAACTTGTAAGTTATACATTTAGATATTTTTATTTGAGGTTTTTTTTAAATAATTATACTTTTAAATAGCGATCATAAAGAAAATGATAGATCAATATATGAATGCACATACATTAAATTATATTTAAGAAAAAGCCCAAATGGCAACGGGCAAATTCACCTCCAACAACTTTTTCACCTCCATGAACGGTGAATTTTTCACCTCCAACAATGGTGAATTTTTCAATGGTAAATTGTTCGCAGTGAATTTTCCTATAGCCAATACAAATATATATTCTTTAAACTTTGATAGTCTTTAATATTTTATTTTAAATTTATTTAATCTAAATTGAAGATTCACTATATTTTTGTGTGATAATTATATTTTTCTAACAAGTTGTCCACATGTTCTAAAAAACATTATCATGGGTTTTTCCGAAAGACTTTTATTATTTTTAAGATCTTTGGAAGCTATAAAAGATTGATGAAACTTTTGTCATTAAATATGGCAATAGTTATCTAGATCATGTTTTGTTGCCTCTTACTAATGGTGGTTCCTTCTGGGTTTAGTTCATCTAACTAAAGACATTATATTTACACAACATTATAGTCAACAACGAGAACACTATTATGATAAACTCGTACATATTTCTTGTGTGCAAATGTCAATGAGTATCTAAGTTTTTTAAGTGTGTTAACTAGTTACAACACAAATATTCAATTTTTTTATAGGTTGACTTGCATACATAGTTATAAAGCAAGCAAGAGGGATCCACCATGCTTCAAAATAAAATATGTATAAAAAAAATTAAATTTTGTGTAGCAAGGAGATTATTGTGGCAAAAAATTTAGCAGCTTTAAAAATTGCTTAAACTCCACTAAAAACACGTTTATTTTGCAAAATTCAAAGATAAGATGAATTCAATGAGTCAACAAATGAATACATACAAGAAACAAGTTGAGTTTAGTTGTATTTGATTGATTTGAAAGAAAATTGGGAACAAAATGGCATCTTCATGTGGAATGCGCTGATACTGATAGTCTCAAACAAAATGAAAATAGCAAATTGTTTTTGTAAAATTGAAAGCACTTGGTTTTTGGCGAGTTTTTCATCTATGATTTTTTGTCTATGCATTTTACTTCATATTTTTAATGGTATGTTTGTTTTGATTAGCGATGAAACAATTACTATATGTAAAGGAGATTAAAGAGGAATTCAAGCCAAGAGCTTTTAAGCAAGCAACAAAGAAAGATGTTTTTCCAAGAAAACAAACTAATTTATAGTTTGAGACTGCTGAATGTAGCTTTGCCAGGGAGCGTTACGGGTCAATACACACAAGGTTGTTGGTTTTCTAGTTTTTTACATTAAGGAACATGTAAATGAGCATCACTTGGTCCCTCTATAAGTGATAGGATTTCAACCATAGTGATATCACTTGGAAACTGCATTTGTTGCTTTTAGAGTGCTAGAAACCTGATAGACAAACTGCAAACAAAATTTCAGACTTAGAACAATTTATTGATGACCCATAAGACACTGTATAGATTTATGGCTAGCAGATGTATGCAATGATGATGAAAATGAGACCTGTATGGTCACTAAAACACGCCCAAAAGACCTGTAGAGCTGCTATTACGGCTAGGCGTGAAGTGATACAGCTGTAGCAGGACTGTAAAGCTGGAGCAAAGGCTGGACAAAGCTTCATCAGCAATAAATTGTGTTGCGTCTGGCCTCCCATGTTGGTGCACTCATTATGAATGCCAATCACATACCAAAAAATGCAATAAATGATGTATAAAAGCTCCCTAATTGGCTCTAATTTTGGTTCACAGCCCATGCTGAAGCAACAACAAACTCTGAAAATTCTAAGAAAAACCAAATAATAAGTTTAATTTGTAAATAAGTTTTGCAACAAAAATGTAGAAGACTGGTATTATTAAGGACAAAGACAATACAGAAACACAGCATGTGAGGATCAGCTTAGTGAAAATCCTATACAAGAAGCATCAAGAAATTTTGTGTTGCAATATTGTAGATAGAAGGTAAAAATAAACATTAAATGGCCAGATTCTTTATACTAACCTTGAAATCAAAACAAGAAGCTAGATTAAAAATATAAGAAAACCCTTGAATAAAGCACTTTTGAATAAGTATGGGAGACACTTCACCCTGAGATAAATAATGCTAGCCTTCATTGTTGTTTTGTTAACAAATTGAGTTGTCTGCAGAAATAAAGTCATTGGGCAACAGCAGAAATTGGTTTTACGCTAAACAGACCCCCTTAACTTGTCTCAGATTCTTCAGTGAAAATTTTCTGAACCAACATTCAAAACCGACTGGTAATCCAGGACTTCTTCAATCTTCTAGAAATTATTTACCATTTTGTTAGGGTAAATATACCTACCCTGTTTTGTTGGTTCATATCTTTTTGGAAAATTCATCCCTTAGAATGTATCACTTCCTTGTTTAGGATTGATTAAAAAATAATATATCTGAAAATGCCTTATTTAGAAGTGTTGGTCTACAGAAATATACTAAAGCCACTAAGTTGTTTTATTGGTGGAGACTTAAAAGTTAATCCCAAGAAAATTGAAATTCTATTCTTGGCAATTACAATAAGGACCTAGATTTTCTGGCTTAATCGCAATTTCCATTTTCTTAGCTATATGTTCGGCCTGTAACTTGTGCTCATTCCTTCATTAATAAATCAACGGTTTCTTAAATCCTATTTCTTAAATTATGACTGTTTTGTATGTGCATTTCTCTGTATTTTGTTTGGCTTTTCTTGATATACAGCGCATGTATTTCATCATTTCATATGGCTATTCTTTAGATAGAATATATGTTCTGAATATCATTCGCCTTTGGAAACTATACTAGTAAGTTCCACATTTGAGATACATATTATAACCGCATTAAATGAAGGGTCTTTGGTTATGTATAGAAAAAGTATAGTTTCACAGTCAGCCGATCTTTAAGCCTCGACCACAGGCATCTTGTTAATTCACTATGATTGACAGAGCTTTGCCTAACACTAAATCACAGTTGAAGTTTGAACTGTTTCTGTGTTGTATAATGGCATTGGGGACAAGGTTTGCTTCAGTAATGTTTCAAATTCCATACCTCAATTTACTGGTATGCAGATAATTTTAATATTTCTTCACTCTGCCATCAATATTCCTACATACTAACTGTATGGTCCCATGGGGGGCTTGGGCTTCTATTTTCATGGAGCAGGAGGTCCCATGGAAGAAAAAAATTGTGCTACGGGATTAATTGGAATCTTTTCCAGAAAAATAGGAGCCCCTACCTTTTAGAAATGAATCTTTCAGCTGGTGAAATTGGGGTGGGGCTAGAAATTGCCCCTACAGCTTAGGAGTTTTTTATGCCACTTGTCTCTCATCTAAAATTTTAAATTCTTATTAGAAAATAAAAATGAGAGAATTTTGATTTATTTATTATTTTTTATCAAAGCACTACAGTTCATTCCTGAAATTTTGGAGCTTGAAATTTTAAGCAGAATTGTAAGATTAAATCCATGGGACCAAGAACTTTAAAATATTCCTAAAAAAACTAAGCAGCATACGCTGAGATTTTTAAGGAAGCCCCCCTCCATGGGACCATACCCTAAGAGGATGTAGGAAATAATAGGCAATATCTCTAGCAATTCAAAACACTTCAAACAAAATTCATGCCGTCCAGGCTTTTTGAAAAAAAAAGGAAACTATTATATCATGATTTCAGAAGAGTCAATAAGATCTTCAACAGTGGAATTTAATTTTGAAATGCCTGTGATTGCCCTAAATCAAACAGACATACATGAGAATTGATGTGTGCATAAAACTCATATGGACATGGCGAGAAGCCTGGAGGTATGTTGGATGTTGAATCTAAATTATTTCTAATTGAAGTTTGTACTAGGCATCATCCAATATCCACAGTAGCTTGTTTTTGGGATTGGAATGTAATTGAAGAAGGATGACATGCTAGCAGTTCTCGAGGTTTTGTGGGAATGTAAGCCCGATTTCCAGGAAGCTCTTACTTATAATTTGCAGCTTTTGGAGAGGAAGTAGAACTTGCAGCATGAGTTCTCATGTCAGCTAGAACCATAAGATGAAAAAACAAACAAAGATAATGCTTACTGTCAGCCATTTAGAAATAGCCCTAAATAAATTATGCTCGAGTAGTTGTTTGAAATTCCTTGGTAAGTTCTCTAATAAACCACAGGAAACATAAGTAACGAGAGCCACGTCACGTGGGAAAATGGATTAGCACAGAGATTTTGTTAGAGGACCACTTTGGGTTTAGGTAATTTGCAAGGGTCAGCTTAATCCCTTGTGAAATCTGGAAACCATATAAAGCGAATGGAAATAAATATCCTTATGATATTTCACAGGAAGGGCCTTACAGGAAAAATTAGCTGTCAAGCTGGGCGATAACCTAAAACAAAACCTTTACCATGTTGCAATTAGACACAGATTACTTTAACTAAAAGCTAGTGTTCCAAAGAAGAGATCGCTGTTGGACTAACCGCCACACCTCTGGGCATATGATCATGTGGACTAACCGCCACTCTGGGTCTAGGTGAAGGTCCCGGTTCGGAAAGTTCACTAACACTTGCAAATTTTGGTGTAACGGCAAACTACAAATGGTATCAGAGCCACAACCCAGGTTCAATTCCCCCGAGTTGTGTCGGAAGGAAGGCGGGTGTTGTACTAACGCCACACTTCATTTGCAAGTTTTGGTGTAAATTGTAACCCTCTCATTGGGGACATGGAGACTAGACTTCCTACAAGAGGATGCTTTAGCCAACTAGGGAGAGGCTAAACCTCATGACTTTTTTCTACAAAAAAATGATTTAGTCAATCCAGTCAAAGTCCCCATGCCAAAGATTTTTTAATTTTTATTGGTATTGTGATAATTATACTTTTTCATATTTTTTGCTTATTTTCTATTTTCAATATTTTTATTTATATTTTAAAGGTTTCTCATGGGAATTCCATTGCTCAAACTACAAGTGAAACAATAATGATTTATCTAGTAAGTTATATCTATTATTTAAGTATGTTTAAAAAATAATATTTATGTTTATATTTATTCTTTTAAGTTTGAACCTTTACTATATTTTTATTTAATGTGACAATTATATTTTTTCTCATAATTTTAATGTTTTTATTTGAAATATTATTTGCTATGATAATAACTAGTGGAAACATCATAGATCATATTTAAGAATGAATTACTACACAATGATTGAGTTAGTATGTTATATTTTTTATTTAAATACATTTAAAAATAAATAATTAAATGTGACAATTATAGTTTTCTCATAATTTTTATTTTTTCACTTCAAATATTATTTAGTGAAAATTTCTTAGATCTTATCAAGAATGAATCACTACACTATGATTTAGTGAGTATGTTATCTTTTTTTATTTAAATACATTTAAAAAATAAACAATTAAATTTTGTTGTGATATTTCTTTTTATATTTTTGATTGAAATATTTATTTTTATAATAATATTTAGTAATAACATCATAAATCAATTTAGAACTGAACTAATGCGCTATAATTTAGATGATAAATTATACATCAATTAAATATGTTTAAAACATTTCAATTTAAATATTATATTAATTGACATAATATTATTAATTGAAAAATAAAATAAAAATTATAAATATTAATAAACTAAAAAATTGTTTTTAAACTAAAATTTGTAAATTGGGAGATTGATTAAAACATTTGCATTCCTTAATAATTTATAAATAATTAACATATTACTTGATCTTGACTTAACAATAAATCACAAATAACATGATCCAAAGGCTAGATTAAGTCTTTTAAATTTTAAATCTTTATAACAATTAATAATATATTACACTCAAAATAAGGTAACTCTTTAAGATTTACTTGAGCTTGTCATTCTTAAGCATGTACAAAAATGATATTCAAACATTATTAGTGTTCTTTGTGGTGAAATATATTTTTTGTTAGACATTTAGAGAATTCATTATTATTGAAGTCAAACCATCTTTTAACATCACCCAAAAAGTTTCCAATTAACCTTTGAGCCATAAAAAAATAACCTACAGAAAAATTCAATCATCCTAAATATGAGCTAGATAGTATGGCTTGAAAGATTGATATAAAAATCTTGGCAGACATATTTCTTAAAAGATTGATATAAATTTTTTTAATATTTGCACTTTTCACTTATAGCCAAATATTGCATATACTAACATGCTATGATATCAATCATATCATAATATGTTCTTTGATATCTTTTCCAAATACAAGAAACTCAGATTTAAAACTCATGCACTATCCTTAGACTTATTAAAAAACTTCATTTTAAATATCCTTGAAATAAATGATAGTAAATCATTCTATTTAATCATAAAACAATTTGGTACAAGTATAGTTTTAGTTTTATTGATGAAGTCATTATCACCTACATTATTAAGTGATTGTATGTCAAATCTTATATAAGGCCTATTATATTTCTAGATCATATTATAAGGTGTTCTTATCGCTAGAGTTTCTTAAGATTTACTTGCCATCTTATTTCACTTGAGTCTCAACATAGAGGTTTAATGAACTCAAGGTATGAACCTATTTGATCTCCCACCATTTTCTACTCAAAATTCTACACTTGGATATTCAAATAATCCTCCCTTGGCAATAGAAAATTCTTTGTTTATGATTTCCTAATAATCCCAACTTTCTTTGCTAATTGCATTCATCTTAAATTACTAAGTAAGCTCATCATGATATTACTAGCATATATATTTATTTTATCTAGATCTAAAGCAATATTGTGTTTATAATCAATGTCATGGCCTAATGTTAGTTAGTATATTGTTATCAATAGAAATAAATCAAGGTTCCATGCTAATAGGATTAGATAGATTTTGACTTCTAGATTTGAACACTAGTATACTATCAAAATTAGTACTTCCAATTGGGGGGTCAAGTTCTATTGTTGCCTTATTGTATACCATTTATTGCTAACATAATTAGAATCAATCCACATATGTAATTTATGCTTCCAACAAGCATTATACATAAGCTTAGTCACATTAAGTCATGGGACAACAAGAAGTAATAAAACTATCACCTCAAATGATAATTATGCATAACAACTTACTCCATAAAAACTACATCCATACATAACAAAGCATAGGAAGGAAACATTCATCCTTAATCCCTAATGACAAGAACATTACCATTTTATAATTAGTAAATTGGTGTGAGTTGTCACTTCCTCCTATGATTTTCTTAGCAAGTTATAGCATATCTCAATGTATCATATACATATAAAGATTTACAAGTCAAATGACTAAGGGTATTGGTAAATACAAAAAATTATTTACCCAATATCAATTAACCCATATTGAGGGAACTCACAATGTTTACCTAATACATATTGACCTATTCCCGCTATAAAATTAATGTTACTATTGTCCCAATCAATCTATTTTAATTTTAATTTTAATGGCTAAGAATAGCAATAATACTTTGAGTCACTAAGAGATCCAAAAGTGTTTTAACTCGGATTTCCTTGACCATGGTTTAACACTCATAACTAGAGGAAAATGCTAGATATAAAATTAACTCAAGTAAGTGATTCTCACGAGTTCATGTTTTTAGTTAGGCTAAATAGGGAACAGACACAATCAAAAACATTATGGTTGTGATACAAATGTCTAGTTTATCATTGTTTGAGGAGCTATTAGCTTACCTAAGAGATGTTGAACTGAAATCTGCTTGTAAAGGAAAGTACCTGAGAACCTTAGAAGGAACCCTTACTCTTTTCTTGCATGTTAAACTTGGTAATTTTGAGGAGAGTATCATGCCATTCTTCCCCCAATATTTGTTACGCCACACTCCTGCTCTCATTCCATTACAGTCAGGAAGGATGCTCGCAATGTCTGTGGAATTTGGCTTTACACTTCCTAGTTGCATTTCTCTAACATTTTTAAAAGGCATTTTCATGAATTTGTTTTGTGCATATTCTATAACCCTTTCATTTACAACTACGAATCATTTCCCTCTTCCCTCTAAACCCCAAAATGTCTCAACACCTTATTCTGCATTGTAATCTTCCCTCTCTGTGCAATTTCTTCCTTTTTCACGTTTCTCTCTACTCTTTTCTTTCCCACCGCCTTTCTTATCCTTCCTCTCTTCACGCCTCTAAACTTTCTCTGAATTTTGTCCAAATTTGTATGCATATATGGTCTTGCATCCTCCCAAAATTTCTTTTCCCTTTGTCTTCTCTTTTCTCACGTGGATTTTGCATTCAGAGATCTTTCCCTCGCATGCCATGTTCTTTACATACCTCCTATAGACCTATGTTATGAATTTCTCTTCTGTCCAAGCCCAAACGCATTGATTCCCCATGCTTTTATCCCATTTGCATGTCTCCATAATTCCTCTAACTTTTATGCTTTGGACCTGCCCATAATCTATTATGAAAACTTTCATTTTACCGCAAGCGTGCAAGATATTGCTTTTTCCTTGCCAATTGTGTTTGCTTGAAGTTATAAATTTCCTTGTATTTGTAATGTCCCCTTATTAGAGACATAAAAATGCACACACAAAGTTCCTTGTTCATATGGTTAAATTAGATTATTTTAGATTGCACATTTTAAGAATAAGACAAATGAAATGCATTATCACCTAGGGCATAAACTAACTTCAACAAATATGATCTATTACTCCCTAGTGGAATAGATCCTCGTCTTGTTCCTCTTCCTAATCTCATTGGATGGAAGATTTACTATGTCAAGGGTATTTGCACGATCTGAAGTTGGACACCCTCAAGTTTTATTACCCGCCTTGGGCTCTGTTCAACATTGGACTGATTTACCTGCCTTCTCTCCACACACTCCCTATCGAGTGTTAGTGAAAGGGGATTCGGTTTGAACCTATTCCTGTAGTAGTAAGGTCATAGAAGCTTAATAAGGTACAATAATTGTTATAAGCAACATTATTGTGTCATAAATAGAAGCTTAATAAGGTACAATAATTGTTGTAAGCAAAATTATTGTGTCATAAATATTATCCATTAATCTCAGATGTGGAATTAGTTATTCATCTATGTTAAATAGGTGAAATCCAATATATTGATGTATATATCTATTAATTGCAAAGCATGTCATTTAATACGCATTAACTTATCATATTGTACTTGGTTAAATTCACAATTTAACATAGATTTGAGTGTTAGAACCATTCACTAATATTTAATAAGAAATGGGGTTAGTGAACTTACAGTATCTCACTACCATAGTAATCTATATTGATTCCATAATCCCTCAATGCTTAACCCGTTGGTGAGGGTACTTACCTCTGAATGACATGCTAACTAGAACTCTTTCTGACGTGTTTTCCTGGAGTTGACCTATCTTCTACCTTAGATGTGGTGATGATCATCCTAAGATTCAATTGATCAGTTCTTGACATTTAGAAGATATCTTTAGTATATATCAAACAAATAGTAATCTATTGTCCATACTTATATTAAGCATTATAATTAATCATAAGGCTCAATAATTGTTGCAAGCATCATTATTGAATAATTGTATATGATATATACATATATATACATTCTGTATATATACACATATATCATTATTCTCTCCTTATATTATTCATTATTAATTTTATCTCATGATTATCCAATAACATGCATGACTTTATATTCTAAAGCAAACCAGTTCTTGTTGCTACTATTCCTATTTCTAGAAGCTTTCATATAATGATCCGATTGGTTAATGTATGTTTAACTTCATTCCACTTCCTAGTTGCATATCTTCCTTTAGATCTCTGTATTTTATCTCTTAATTTTTACATATTATATCTCTCCTCCTCTCTCAAGAAATATTCCCTTAATTGTCTGCTGCTGCACTTGAAACATATTAGACTTTTTCTTATTTCATTCTCTTCCATGCTCCCCCTTTTATATCCATGACATGGTCAAAGGATATGACCTTTCATTATGTTTATTTGACAAGGGGTGCGTCTCTTGTATTATGTTAACACTACTAATTGATAAATAGTGTGTTAGGAATAATTAACATTATTCCTTGCCTTAGATGAGTTCGTTACCTTATATGCATTATAACCATCTATAAGCATTACTGCTTTCTTGATTGCTACACTTTAATCATCCTATATGCATCGCCTCCAAACGATGTTGGAACTCTTCTTCTTGTAATTCTAGTGGTATTCATTCTTCACATCAACTGTCTTTCATCGGGTCTTTGAACATTGTAGAGGAATGCGGTGGCTTAAGAAATGCTTATCTTAACATTGAGAAAATATATTTCTGTAATTGTGATTACCATGTCCAATGCATAGCAATTTGATAAAAGCTACCACACTGAAGATAAACTCACGATAATATGCGAGCCCGATTACCAATTGAAGATATGGGATTGGAGCGATAATTACAGCGGAGGAATAATAGTATATTATCATTGGGAATGAGACAGATATAGTTTCCAATAAATTGCAGGTGGTATTAGAAACATAGACGTCTTCTATATTCAGCGATAGAAATAATACCGTGGTGGAAATATAAGTTGATATTTGATGAGATAGCCTGATAACTATTTTTTTTCATATTGTTTAATATCGTCCAGTTTAATTAATAATAATTGGTTGTGTTTATTTAACCATTCCGGTGATGGAAACATATAGTAATTATGTCCCAATAGAAAGCCCGATCATAAGACTATCGTTGAATGGAATCCTGTCAGACTTTATGTGCCAACGTGGGATGCTTAAGATTCCAACCATATTGTTGTGGACTAGATAATGTTTATATCATGCGTATCATAGGTATAGGCGTTATCATAAGGAAATATGCCCAATAATACTTACCTGCATAAATTATTGTATGCTAGATTCAGGGGGACATGATAGTATCTTCCTCGAAAATATCACACAAATGCCCGATTATGGACCAAATTGCAACAGGCGCAGAGACTGGAGACTGCTAATAGGTGCGAAGACAGCTAACAAGCGCGGAGAATCTTCAATCCACATGTGGCCGCCTTCAAGCTCTTCACCCTTCGGGGGATAAAGTCAGGAACAACAGGCAGCAGGGGATAGGCAAGTGTGCATGGTGGGTCTAGCGGCAACAGGTTTCTTTTGGCTCTTTGCCCCTTTCTAGCAGCAATTTTCTTGGCATCAGAAACAGGTGTGCCCCACCTTGTCTTCGCTTTGTCTTTGTCTCTTTTTACCTAGCATTTTTGTAACCATTAAACAAAGCTTTTAAACCATAAGAAAACCTATAAACTTAGCTCTCAAACCAAAAACTCAAAACAAGTGTGCCCTAAGGTTAGGGCATGACGTGCGAGTTGATGGTCTGGCCAGTTCAGAGGGGGAAAACAAAGCAAATTTTGTTACTATTATTAGCAGTTCAGATCAGGATGAAACTTTAGGGAAAATGAAGTTGGAAAAACAAATCCAATGGGAATATTTGAAAGGGCATGATGGAAATGTGGAGGATCTGTTAATTTCAGGGGACACAAATAAAGAGAATGTTGTAACTAGCACTAACACTATTTCAATCCAATATGAAGCAAATGGCTCAAAAATGCATAGGCCAGATAGTGTTGAAATAACTGGAAAAAGACAAAAGGGTTCACAGTGGCCTATGTATGGCATGTTAACTTAGGGGAATTTTTTAATTCCTTTTAACTTTTCAGCACACCTTCCAATGGAATCTTTAGTGTTTGTTGGGGTAGCGAATAACATGCAGGGAACATGTGTGGTAGGTTGCCTGCAAAATAACCTTTTAAGCATGGGGGGAAGGTGTGTCTATGTAAACGCAAAACAATACAAGGGGATTCTAAGGTGTAGGCAAACTCGAAAATTGAAGTTGGCAAAGAGGGGCAAGCTTGCAACAATTCTTCCGAGGATAGAACCTAAGAATACAACTATTACAACAAAAATTCAGCAAGAGCAAATAGGGCAATCTAAAGGAAAAGAAAATGTGAGCTCAATATCTCACATAGTTTGAAGAAAGAAGCAAAACAAAGATGAAAGCATTCACGTAGAAAAGATGTTGGGGGAGGAAGTTAACTCTGATACGTACAGCCCCACCACAACATAGCTTATGTGGTCCTCTGATTTATATGTCAATGAGCTAATGGACATGAAGAAGAGACTCTAATCCTTGGAAACAAGAGAGCTCTATGAAAGCACCAAAGTGAAAGAGGTCATAGAAGCCAATTGGTAGTTAACAAGGGAGAACAATTTGCTCAAAGAACAAATAAACAAACTACAAATCTCCATGGAAAAAGGGGAACAAGAATTATTATCGATAAGACAAGTTTTAGTTCAAATGGATGCAACAAGCACAAGTAAGCCAAAAGAGGTAGTTGAAAGCAATAATTAATAGTTAAAGGAAATACAATTAGTAATGAATGACATGAAGTTAAAAGAAGAGTAGATAAGGGATCAATTAGAAGAGGCCAAATCTTGGGTTCATGTACTAAGAGGACCATCAGATTCACAAAGAGACATTATAGAAAAGCAAGTTAGGAGGCAGTTAAGAGCAGAAAAGGAAAAAAATAATAGGACTATGAATGTCATTGTTAAAGGGATAAAAGACCACGTTGAGAAAGAAACTACAAAAGAGTTGGCAAGGGATTTCTTTCAGGATGAAATTCAATGGTTAGGGATTATTCAGCAAGCAAATAGGATTGGAAAATGGATAGAAGGTGGCAAGAATAGGCATGTAAGAGTTACCTTGGGGAAACTTGAGGACAAAAATGTGCTACTAACAAGAGGTTCCTTAAAGGTACACAAATCTACCTCGATGAGGACCTAACCATAACACAGCAAGAAGAAAGACGAAAAGAGTGGGAAAAGGTAAAAATAGAAAGAAGTGAAGGTAAATGGGCTTGGTTGCAAAATGGTAAGGTCTAAGTCAGTGATAGAGTTACACATCAAATATAGGAACTTGGGGCCCCCAAGGAATATTTATCTATAGTAAGTTGGAATTGCAGAGGTTATCCTTGGAGAAGAGGATCTGGTTTAGGGCCCATAACAGCTAGAAAAGACATTATTGTCCTTACTGAGACTCATGAGTATGAAGGGTGTAAAATTCCAGATTTTGAAGGATATAAAAAGATCTCAATTTGGAATGAGAGAACGAAAAATGGAAAAGGTCATGGTGGAGTTGCAGTCCTAATCAAAGAATCATGGGACAAAAATATAAAAGTGGAGAAAGAAGATCCAATCAAATAGTACATATGGTTAGAAATAACAGAAAATCAGACTACAATTAGATTGGCTGCTTGCTACTTCACCCCAAAAGGCTCCAAATCTTATAAGAAAATGAGTCTAGACCATGAAGATCTCTTTGCCTCTCTCGTAAAAGACATTTTGGTGTTTAAAACTATGGGAGAAGTTATATTAATAGTTGATTTTAATGCTAGGACAACTAACACTCAAGCTCTTAACTTGAAAAGCAAAGATAAAGAGAAAGATGATCTGCTATGGCTGGAAGAAGAGAACCATCAACTTTGGGAACGAACCTCTCAAGATAATAAATGCAATGTCACTCACTTTGGGGTAGAATTGTTGGGAGTATGTAGTTTATTCAACTTGGTAATATGCAATGGTATGAGATCATGGTCGAGATCGGGCAACATCACTTGTAAGACCTCAAATGGATGAAGTGTGGTGGATTATGTCATTCTATTCAGAACTATACAACAAGGATAATGAAGCTAGTGGTTCGTAAATGTCCAATAGAGTTGAAATGAGATCACAATCCAACATATGTAAAACTTGACATCCACATAATCAAGTAGCAAGGGGAACAAGACCTTATCAGCAAGAAGAAAGCACCCCTGTAGGGAAGGATTCCCATGACTCAAGAAAATAATAAAATCTTCAAGGATGCCCTCAAAAATCTATTTGAGGAATCTAGAAAAAAATTAGATTACATAAAGCAACACTCAATAAACAAGAACACATTGATTCCTCTAGTACACAAAGCTTTGGATGAGTGTAAAAGGAGTAGACCCAAGAGAGGAAATACAAATACTTTCCCAGCAAACTCATGGTTTGATGAAGAGTGCAAGTTAACAAAAAGGAAGCTCCACGAGGAGGGAATGAGACTAGAAAACAAGAAAGGGTATGAAAGGGTGATATGAATTAAAAACGAAAAATATGTAAGTACGAGAAGATTGGAGCTGATCACCCTTGGAAAGAACAACCCCAAAAAAGTTTGGAAGGAGCTACAGTAAAAAATAAAACAAATGGAAAATAATATTACAAGCCCACAATGGCTAGACTATGCAAAACTTCTTTTTGAGCATGAGAAAGATAAACATAGACCTCCAATAATCAATACAACCATCAAACTACTCACTGTGGAAGATATTAGTCAAGGCACAAGAAGGTTGGCAGGAGGGAAAGTGGAAGATATTGATGGGACGCAAGCAAAGAATTTAAAGTGGGGTATCAAGGTCCTTGCACCTTGTATCAGGGGTATTTTCAATAGGGTTATTCAAGAAGGCTTCCCGAAAGGATGGACCACTAGTGTTGTTATTCCCTTGCACAAAAGTGGTGACATAAATAACCCATCAAACTACTGCACTATTATGATTAACCCTCTTGTAGGAAAACTTTTTGGAAGTATGATTGAGCACAGGATTATTTGTTGGGCGGAACAAGAGGGAAAAAGGACTGAGGGACAAGCTGGTTTTAGGCCCAAACATTCCACTATTGACCATGGAGTTACCCTTAGATTCTTGATTGAGAAATTTTGGGATGTTCAAGGCAATGAAGCTTATTGTTGCTTTGTTGACTTTAAAAAATCCTTTGACACTGTTCCATAGGGTAAGTTATGGAAGAGAATGGATGATTTGGGAGTTCCACACAAGCTTAGGGTAGTTGTTCATAGGCGCTATGAGCAGGTCAGAGCTAAAATTAGAACCAATGATGGTATGTTAGAATCCTTTGGTAGCGATGTTGGTGTCAAGCAAGGTTTCCCACCTTCCCCAACGTTATTTGTCCTTTACATTGATAAGTTGGAAGAATGGTTAGACAAGGTTGGTGGGAAAGGCATTCATTTGGCCAACTTTGTAATAAAATTTCTCTTATATGCTAATGATCTCATATTAATTGCTAAAACTGTGTTTGATTTGAGAAAGCATTTGAAAGCTCTTGAAACGTTTTATCAAGAAGTTGGGATGCAAGTGAACACTGGGAAAACCAAAATAATGATCTTCTCACTACAAAGAAAAAAATAGCAAATTGAATTTCTCTTTGAAAGTAGGCTATTGGAAATAGTGGATGAGTACAAGTACCTTGGGCTTGATTTTCACAACAAACTTAGTTGGGAAACATGTAGAGGAAAAGGAATTCAGGGAGGCTGGAAAGTGCTATACTCTTTGCAAAATAGATGTAGAAATGTTGAATTATGGGATTGGAAAACTAAGAGAATGCTTTTGGGCTTCTTGTCACTTTGGTGATTCTATATGGGTGTGAAATTTGGGCTAGCAATATGTTACACTAGAAATGGAGACAAGCGGAAAGAATACAAAAACATCTAATTATAAGCAGCCCCAAGCTTAAGACTACAGTGCCTTATGAGATTTTATTGGCAGAGACAGGTACTTTTCCCTTGGATGCCTCGACGATGATCCAATTATTAAGCTACCTAAAGAAGGTTCGGAATATGGAGAGTCATCGTTGGCCTAAGTTAATTGTGAAAGAAGAGCTAACTAGAAGAAAGAACACCTGGATGAAACAAAATATCAAATAGATGAAAAAGTGGGATGTTGAGATGCATGAGTGCCCAAACACAAATGAAGAAATAAAAAAATTATGTGAGAAAAATTTAAATATGCTATATGGATGAAAAAATAGGGCATAAAAAGGATTATTATATCAAAGAATTCAATCCCACAAGGGACCATGAAGAAAAGGCCTATTTAGGAGAAAATATAAAATGGAAAGTAAAAATGTTGATATCTCAATTGCGTACTAGTTCACACCATCTTAGGTGTGAAACGACCAGGTGGGTGGTTCCTAAAGAGGAGTGGGAAAATAGAAAATGTCAATTTTGTAACATGGGTATGGTGGAGATAGAATGGTATTTCACCATGGAGTGATCAGTGTATAAAGAAATTTTAGCTAGTTATATGTGGACACCGTGCAGGTTGATAATTTAAATACTCTATTTGAAGAATCAAGGTTAGACAAAACTGCAAACTTCATCATCAAAATTCACTGCAGAAGGGTTGATCTCAAACGGAGTTTGCAATTTGTTTAGGGCATTTTTGTGGGAGGCTCTTGTGTTTCTCTTCGGTCCCATAGGCTTCTTTGGCCTCATGGATGTCATTAAAAATTTTCATTTCATTTCAATGAGTTGTCAGGTGTGCCATATCATTCCCCTTATCAAATTTTCTTCTCATGCAAAAGAATGAATGCCCCTCCCTTCACGTGACATTGGAGGAGAAATGACAAGGGTTCCATACCTTATTAAATGCACCATCTCTCCTCTTTCTTTTTCATGGTGCCCATACTCTTGCCTTTACTCTCCTTGACTTCTATTAGGCTTAATTAGCTGGGATGTGACATAATCCTCTATATATTTTGAGGAAATCAATCAAGGAAGAAAATCAGATAAGGTTTTGGATGAAGAGATAGATTGCATCGAAAGGAATGAAATATGAGAAATAGTACATCTATTTGAAGTTAAATATTGCTTAAGATTCAAATGGATCTATAAGACTAAGTTCAATATAATTTAGGTGATCCGCCGAGAAATACAAATAAGGTTAGTAGAATTTTTTTTTACCCAATGACATGGAATTGACTATGATAAGACATTTGCACCAATTAAAAAGCTTGATGTAGTTAGAGTGGTCTTAGCCATAGCAACATAAATAATTCAAAACTTTATTAGATGCATGTCAAATCAATAGTTTTGAATGGGTTTTAGAAAAATAAGTTTATGTGAAACAACCACTAGACTATGCAAATGGATGTATATTGAAAACATATATTTATAGTTACAAGCACTTACAAGCAAACATAATTATTAAGAAAATGCATTTTTAAGTAGGCAGTTCCAAGCCCACATATATAAGTAAACCTCATGTATTCAAGCACCTACATAGAAAATGAGATCAATTTTAGAAGTTCATGCCCAACTTCATTATTTAACCCTTTAGTACAACCTTATGTAAATATTCTTGATTGTTCAATGAGCTCGTCTACAAATTTTTTCACATCAACATTAAACACCTTTCTCCACTACAAAACAAGCGAAAATTAATAAGATCAAGAATGTAAAGAGTTGGCATACTTATATATTGTTTCAAAACTGTTGTAACCAACCTATTTTATTAAATTCATGTCATAGTCTATATCAAGATAATTTAACCTCCTATCTCTATCACCCTGTGACTAGCATAGCTTTTTTTGAGGATATACAAGAAACTATATGTAACCAACGTTAATTGTAAAATATTGCAACTTTAGCAATAAAATGTTCACCTACCATTAAAATAAATGTGAATTTATTACTAATTATACAAAAAAAAATTGATGAAATGGATATTAATATTAATTTTTTTTTTTAAATGGTATATTTATTTTTACAATATATTTTAATATAATAAAATATGATTTTTAATATATAATAAAATTTTAAAATATAATTTATAAAAAGGAATATTCAAAAATTTAAATCTCTATAATTTAAATTTGTTGAAAGACTTTATGATTAAAATTTTCTTAAAATTTATTTTATTAACATATTACTTAATCTTGATTTAACAATAGAACACAAATAACATGATCCAAAGATTAGATTACTTCTTTTGAATTTTAAATATTTTAAATATTTAATAATATATTACACTCAAAATAATGAAACTCTTTCTATTATTCACTTTTTTTATTAAAAAATCTTCTACATTCAAATAAATTTAAAAAAGAAAAAATGTACATACTACTTCTGCCCATCAACTTTTTTCTAAATTCTTCTCTTTTGTCATCATCAAAAGCAAATATTATAAGTG
>VDFB02107927.1:0-15670 GCA_007258455.2 Sequoia sempervirens | reverse complement strand
TTGAAGGCGATGATGGACAACTATTTTATATAGCACAAAGGATACCATGGAAGTAGAGACAAGGTATACCAAAATACTTCCGTAGCTTTAATTCATCATTTCATATTGGGAATCAAAACTTTTATGCTTGGAACTCTTAGCCCTAGCAAGTAAACCAAAACCAGTGGAAAAACCCTTAATAGTGGCCACAAGCTTAGCCAAATTGGAACCAACAACCAAACCCTTGGACACAACAAAATTTTTAGGGTTCCAATTACAATCCATAATGGCCAACCCAACCTAATTAGTGACAACCTCAGTGGCAGAAGGGCTAGCAATGGTAGCAACAAAATATGAACTACCAAAAACCTATGCTCCCTCCTCCACAACAACAACAAGCTCTAATGCCTCCATCAAATCCTACATCTCAACCCCCCAAGAAACAACAAATACTTTTCCAACCTACACCTAACCCTAACACTAAGCCTATTCAACAGGCTTATACTAATGAAACTATGCAATACCCCACTTATGGAGTAGAGGTGAGTGATGTCCACCTCAAATCAGGAAAACAAATTTGTTGGACCTTCATCCCCCCAAGTTATAGAAATGGAGGATGAGGAACCTATAGTTGAGGATTTTGATAAACCATATGTGGAACCTGAGCCAAATCAGGTACACCAAACTACCTCAAATCCCAAGCCACCTTTTCTTGAATGCCTAGTTGTACAAAAAAAAAATCACACACAGGCTAAGACAAATCTTTTAGGACAATTGAAAGATGTGAGTATCAAGATTCCACTTATCCAAGCTATCAAAGACATCCCTATCTACACCAAAACTATAAGGGATCTGCGTCTTGAGAAACCAGGCAAGAAAAGAAAAGATCCTCAGATAGTCCATGTCTTGGGAAATCTTGCAAACATCATGTTATGGAACATTACAGTCCCTAATTATATAGACCCTGGTAGTCCAATTGTGGACATTAAGATTAATGGGGCCCTCATTAAGAATAATTTGATAGACTTGGGGACAACCATCAATGCCATGATAAAAAAACAATGCAGTTGCTTTAGTTGGTCAACCTCAGGCCCACACAAACTATTTTGCAGTTAGTGGATAGGTCCATGGTCAAGCCTGAGGGGATTATTGAATACTTAGTCATTGCATTGGATTCTTGGGAATACCCTACATACTTTTGTAATATAGGGGGATTCGCTACTCACGAGTTCTCTTCACTCAGAGAGCCTCATGGGGTGAACTACCCTATAATACCTCAATGGAACAATGATGAGAGTTTTAGAATCTTAAAGAGAAGGTCACAAATATTTTCTAGACAGATGGAAAAGCTCTCGACCAAAGGATTTCAGCGCAAAAAATGGATGACAGTGCAACACATTGGCATCCTAGAGGTGCGTTGGCGTCTCGTATGGGCTAGAGAACGAGAATGTCTCAGAAAATTCCTAAGCAACAATTAGCAATCCAATTACTGAGAATTGAAAGAGTGTAGGAAAATGACAAAATGTGATAAAGTGATAGAAATGAAATGAAGAGAAGTAGAAATGACATAGATAAGGAGAAGAAAGGAAGAAATACTTGTAGTAGTCGCGGGGTGATGAAGCTTCTAGCTCATGAGTGTCTTCACCACCGCACACAAGAGGGAGAGAGGATTTTGGGTGGTTATATAGGGCCCCGGGCCTCACGACCTTGTTTTGGTGTTCCCACCTCCATGAATAGCTAGATAAATAGGAGAGAAAAGTAGAAAATGAAGTAAAGAGCACTTTAAAGCACTACAAAACAAGAGCATACTCAACCAAGTAATAGAGGAGAGGAGGAAATCTACCACCTCCACCAAGAGTGCCTGGGCTAATGGGGGAGAAAATGAGAGAAACTCAAGCCTCAGCTGCAATGGTGTTTTGTTCCACACTTGCTCTACTGAAGCGGTGGAGTGTTGATGTTGCTGCTGTGAAGTGTAAAGTGTTTGGAGATTGAGGAGATGGTGAAGAAGCTGCTTAGAGATTGAGAAGAGCTTGTGAAGCTTGTGAATAAAGTGAGGAGCTATTAGAAGATGTGAAGAGATGTGTAGAAGATGGTAGAAGATGGAAGAAGCTGAAATGCATATGGAAGGAGTGAATTTGAAGGGGAGATGAAGAAAACGACCATATTCGGGTCAGTCGGCCAAGGAGGGCATTACAAATCGACCCCAATGGGAAGTGTAACCCTTTATAGGCTCAAGATGTGGGAATCTGTTAGGGACATAAGTGTGCCGCATGGACATTTATGTGCTGTGCAGGCGTCCCTAATAGAAACGCCTCCATCGATGCTCAAAACAGGCGCCAAGTGTGATGCAAGCAATAGGCTTAGGTGGAATTAAGCCTCCAATCTTGGTTTTCTAAATTGAACAAAGGAAAAAAGGGGATTTGGACCTAGGGTGAAAATTCACTCTTATACATTTTTCCCCCACTTTAGTGAGCATGAATTTTGATGAGTGCTCGGTAAAGTAGATCAAGAAAGATTAAGGTTAGAAATGTATACCTAAACCATTGAGGAAGCAGATAATACATTAGAAAAAAGGAACCTACAACAAATAGGAATGTTAGAGCATAAAAATCTAAAGGGTTCAAGTCAGCAAAGTAAAGAGACCTTGATGTAGAAGGTTGTCTTAGTACTATGCATCATCCCCAAACAATACATAGAAGAAATTTAAGATGAAGAAAGAAGGAGCATATACTTAGGATGAAGAAAATGCGGATCTTCAATCCGGTATAGACAAGAGAGAAGAGAGAGATGAACAAAGTGCATGGTGAAAGAAAAAATTGCTCAGGAGTGGATCACACACCACAAAAGAGGTGATAAAAGCAATCCTCACTCAAGGAGGAAAACTCGTATCACCAAGAAGCGCATGGTGAAAGCAAAACCCGCTCAGGAGTAGAACCTACACCACAAAAGAGGTGATAAAAGCAATCCTCGCTCAAGGAGGAAAACCCATATCACCTAATGTAAAGGAGCTCTACAGGTTCTCGGTCCCATAGAGAGGTATCCCCCAAGATCTCTCTCATGGAGGAAATCGAAGGAAGCATACTCCACAGAGTCAAAAGCAGTGACACATCTACTCACAGACAAAGAGTGTCAAAAGTGGTGACATGTCTTCCCGCAGATAGAACATGTCAAGAGTGGCGACATGTCTACCTGCAGATAGAACATTTCAAAAAGTAGTGACATGTCTACTCGTAGATAGAACATGTCAAAAAGTGGTAACATCTCTACCCATAGATAGAACATGTCAAAAAGCGTCTAGTCACGTAGACCATAAAACTTTCAAAGGGGTCCCTCGGGAACCCTCCAAAAAGGAGAGGGGTCCACTCAAGGGACACACTATTTGAAAAGTGAAGTATAGTAAGGCTTCCCCCAAGCTAGACATGAAGACATGAAATAGGTCTAGTTAGGCCGCCCCCAAGCTAGACGTGAAAGAATTCATTTAAGGTAAAAAATTTCAAAGGGGGGTCCCTTGGGAACCCTTCAAAAGAAAGAGGGGGTCCACTCAAGGGACACTTTAATTGAAAGATATAGCGAAGAGAGGGGGTCCTTAAGAAGGAAACACATCTCTAGAATAGGTTATTACTATCCCCAACATACAAGGGAGGAAAACCATGCAAGATATATAGGACAGGATAGAGGTAAGCCTTGATATCACTTGTCATGCAAAGAAAAGGAGGGTGCATCAATAAAATGGGAGTTTGATGACACCTAAATCACAAAGTTGTATTTTTTCCTTCAAGGCCTTACATTCGCTAGTGGAATGGCCAGGCACTTGATAGTATGTGCAGAAAGAATTTCTATCATTTCCATGATATTTTTTGTGTGTAGGAGAAGGAAGAGCGATTAAGTGGGCTTTGAGAAGCTGCAAAAAAATAAACTCTGTCTCAGATAAAGGATGAGGAGTAGGAAGCAACCCTTTCTTTTGTGAAGAAGAGTTTGACTGCTCACAAGAAGAAGATATGAAGGTGGAAGATGAAAGAGGATCCTCGTGGAGAGTATTTTTTTGGCTAGGGGGGTCATACTCTTTTATGGGATCACCATCAACCTTCTTGACATAAGATAATCTTCCTTAGAAGGAGGATTGGTGCCAAGAGAATTATAATTTTGATTCACCTTACCCCATGATACAAAAGAATAACCATCTCTGATAGTGGGTTTGGATGATGTTATCAGAAGGTCTAATGGATCGGGTCAACTTTATATTCCTGAATGAAGGAATCTGTAAAGTCTAAAGAACCCCAATCATCACCGAGACATGCATTCTTTTGAGAAGAGGTAGAAGGATTAGACTTAGGATTTCTTGTTTCAGAAGGATCTTCCTTAGGGACATTTATCTCGAGAGTATCCTTTGTAGTAGGTACTGCTGGAGTAAACATCGACACATTGGAAGACACCGAAGAAATAAGAGTAGGCAGAATTGAAGCTCGACCAACAACTGCCATCTCACATAAGTGCATAGCATCAGGATCAAATTTCACTATGACTACTTTATTGTTAGCAATGAACTTAATAGATTTATGCAAGGTAGACGAGACTGCACCCATAGCATGAACCCACGGTCTACCAAGAAGGTGGTTATACGGTTAATTTTTTTCCATAACATATACAAGGGTAGGTATGGTGACATGTCCAAGTTGTAGAGGTAATACTATTGTACCTAGAGCTTGTCTCCCAACGTTATCGAACCCATGAATGGCAACAAAAGTATTAAGAGAAGATGAGTCAATATTAATCTTAGGCAATAGAGCGATACTACACACAATGAGTGCCGAACCGAAATTAATGAGAGTACGTCTAATGCCAATTTTATTAATGTTGAATATAATCATTAGAGGATCCACTTGCTTCTGTACTTCCAGAAGCGGGAGCTTCTGTGGATAGAATGTAATTCTTGGAAAAGCTATACGATTATACATCATCAATGCATTAACATCTGCCGGCCTAGCAGAAGAAGGTAAGAGGATCTTTTGCAAGGCTTCCTGAGGCATATTTTGATAAACTAGAGCAGACTGAAGCAATTCCCACAGTGAGATCTTATCCGTAGGAACCCAAGGTTGCTCGATAAGATCGTTATCACTAGGTACTTTAGTTGTAGGTTTAGGAGCTAAAGGAAGACTAGGTTGTTTATTCATACTATTCTCATAAGCATGGGCTACCACTCTATAAGAGGGAGCCTTAGAAATATCATGAGAACCACCATCAAATGGAACACCATCAATAGAAAAAATCCTTTTAGAAGAGGAACTAGCTGGAGTCATGTAAATAATCGGTCTCTTTGGCCTTTGAGAGGCAACAAAGACAGATTGCATTTACAGAATCATCACAACTATTAGAACAATTATCTGAGTACATATTCTCAACATCGATCCAAACAGGATCAAATGTGGAATATTTATTTGAAGGAACATTCTCAACATCGATCTAGGGAGAATCAAATGTGGAAGGAGGTTCATCGTTCACAAATTCAATGTCCCTAGAAGAGAGTGCATTGGAAGGTATAAGATATTCATCATTCATGAATGCATCATCCTCAAAAGAGAGTGCATTGGAATGAATAGAAGGTTTATTATTCACAAATGCATCATCTCTAGAAGAGAGTGCATTGGAATGATGAGTAGGTAGAGTAACATTAAGGAAAGTATCAATGATTACTTCTTCTTGCAACAAAATATCCTCCGAAGCAAAAGGACATTCGTGAGAAGGATCAAAGATACCAAGTGACATAAGAAAATCCAAGTCACCATCACATGCATGAAATGGAATATCATTTAAATTTTGAACAAAATTAGATACAAAACTAATAAAAGAAGATATTAAATCCATTACAATTTTTTCGGTATTTTCTATGTTCTAGTAATTCACGTTTTTAGAAGTCTCCAAAGAAGAATTTGAGGTCAAAACTTGCGTTGGTCCCTAAAATTTGTTTGCCGAAGGCACTGGTATTTTAGGGACAAAACTAGTTCTATAGAAGACATTTCCAACAGTGCAAACAAATCTCAATTCCGAGCACCGAGTCAAAAGTTATGACCCCATCAAGTAGGGGTAAATAAATTCCTAGTTTTTCGAAGAACATTGTTCTTCACGTCGGGTTCACCAAAATGTAATATAGGGGGATTCACTACTCACAAATTCTCTTGACTCAGAGAGCCTCACGAGGTGAACTACCCTATACTGCCTCAATGGAACAACGACGAGAGTTTTAAATTTTTAAAGAGCAGGTCACAGAGATTTTTTGGACAGACGGACAAGCTCTTAGCCAAAGGATATTATAGCAGAAAATGGATGACAAGGCGATGCACTAGTGTCCTAGAGGTGCATTGGCATCTCGTATGGGCTAGAGAACGAGAATGTCTCAGAAAATGCCTAAGCAACAACTAGCAATCCGATTATTGAGAATTGACAGAGTGTAGGAAAATGACAGAATGTGATAAAGTGATAGAAATGAAATGAAGAGAAGTAGAAATGACATAGATAAGGAGAAGAAAGGAAAGAAATACTTACGACCGTGTGGGTGATGAAACTTCCAGCTTGTGAGTGTCTTCAATACCTACACACAAGAGGGAGAGAGAAATTGTTGGGTGGCTATATAGGGGCCTGCCTCAGTCAGACCCCGTTTTGGTGTTCCCACCTCCACGAACAACCAGATAGATAGAGAGAAAAGTAGAAATGAAGTAAAGAGCACTTAAAGCACTACAAAACAGTGTTATTCTACTCAACCAAGTAATAGAGGAGAGGAGTGAAAGCTTACCACCTCCACCAAGAGCACTCAAGGCTAATGGGGGAGAAAATGAGAGGAACTCAAGCCTCTGTTGCAATGGTGTTTTGTTCCACACTTGCTCTACTGAAGCGGTGGAGTGTTGATGTTGCTGCTGTGAAGTGTAAAGTGTTTAGAGATTGAGGAGATGGTGAAGAAGCTGCTTAGAGCTTGAGAAGAGCTTGTGAAGCTTGTGAATGAAGTGAGGAAGCTCTTAGAAGATGTGAAGAGATGTGTAGAAGATGGTAGAAGATGGAAGAAGTTGAAATGCATATGGAAGGAGTGAATTTTAAGGGGAGATGAAGAAAATGACCATATTCGGGTCGGTTAGCCGAGGAGGGCATTACAAATCGACCCCCAATGGGAAGTGTAACGACTTTATAGGCTCAAGACGCGGGAATCTATTAGGGACATAAGTGTGCTGCGCAGACATCTGTGAACCATGCAGGCGTCCCCAATAAAATGCCTCCATCGACACTCAAAACAGGTGCCAAATGTGATGCAAGTAGTGGGCTTAGGTAGAATTAAGCCTCCAAACTTGGTTTTCTAAAGTGAACAAAGGAAAAAGGGGTATTTGCACCTAGGGTGCAAATTCAATCTTATACAACTTCATAGTGCTATAACCCAAAGTTAATCTTGCAGGTTACCCACTCATCCTAGGCAGGCCTTGGTTAGCTACAACCGATGCATTTACAGGCTGTAGGTTTGGTAAAATGATAATAACTAATGGGATATTTACATAGAACTTGGTTCTTTATCCACCAACCCAACCAAATGTAGACCTTGAGCAAACCATTTGGCCCAATTTGGGTGAGGAGGAAAATAACTATTCTCTGCAGACACTGATGACTATAGACCGTAGCCCTTTCTTGGATGACCAAGATGATGATGAGCTCATTTCTCACATAATCCAAAATGACTGTGGCAGGAACCCACAACAACAAGACTTCCTCATATGCCTACAACACCCCTTGCGAAGTATTATACCCACCAATTCTACATAAGAGATATCACAAGTATTTCATTCATTACTACCTCAACAACGTCTCCCCATCGTACCTAGCCTTGATCTCTCATCAATTAAAGAGTCATCAAAAGAGTTGGAAATTATACTAGGAAGGAAGTTAAATATCAATAATGCCTTAATAGAGGAACAACAAAATTCTCTGCAATCAGTGCTGTAGGCACACTCAACCACATATGCATGGGATTACCATGATATGAAAGGCATAGATCTTGATTTATGTATGCACAAGATTTATATTAATGATGGTTAAGACCCATTCAACAACCAAAAAGATGTATGAATCCTACTCTTAGGGAGATAGTGAAAGTTGAGCTACAGAAGCTCCTTGATTCAGGTTTTATCTATCCAATATTAGATAGTGAATGGGTCTCACCTTTGCTAATTGTTCCTAAGAAAGGTAGGAAATGGAGAGTTTGTGTAGACTATAGGGAATTGAATACAACTATTAGGAAAGATCACTTTCCTTTTCCCTTCATCGATCAGTTACTTGATTCTCTAGCTGGGAAGAAGTAATTCTCATTTCTTGACGATTTCAGTGGTTATAACCAGATTAAAATTGCTCAAGAGGATCAAGACAAGAATACACTTACATGTCCTTGGGGGACTTATGCTTACTTTGTCCTGCCCTTTGGCTTATGCAATTCTCCAACTACCTTTCAAAGAGCAATACTTAGAATATTTTCCTATTATGCACATGATTTCATGGAGATATATACGAATGAATTCACTACTTATGGTGAAAGTTATGAGGAAGCTCTCATTAATCTAGAAAAAGTGTTAAAAAGGTGTAAAGAACACAACCTGTCACTCAAAAATAAAAAGTGTTTTATGATGATGACATAGGGAATTGTATTGGGACACTTTATATCCAGTGAAGGAATTTAGGTTGATCCACACAAAATAGAGATAATATCTACCTTACCTGTTCCTCGAAAACAAAGGGATATCAGGAGCTTCCTTGGTCATGCAGGCTGCTATAGGCGGATTATCAAATATTTTAGTAAGATTGCTGCACAACTATTTGTTTTGCTGAGTGAAGACATTGAATTTGAATGGACATCCAAGTGTCAACACTCATTTGAAGAATTGAAGAAAGCTCCGATTCAAGCACTAGTATTGAGAGGGCCTAATTGGAATCTCCCATTTCACATACATACAGATGCTTTAAATTTTTCCATTGGAGTAGTCTTGGGTCAGAAGGATGGCAAGGAGTATGCAATTTATTATATTAACAAAAAACTTCATGGGGTAGGGTTAAACTATACTGTGGCATACAAAGAGATGCTTGCTGTAGTATATGCTATTAATAAATTTAGGCACTATATTACTGGTTATTTAGTCTTTGTCCATACAAATCACACATTAATTAGGTATTTGATGAATAAGCTAGTCGTTGGAGGTAGATTGGTAAGATGGCTAATTCTCTTAGAGGAGTTTGACATTACCATAGTAGATAAACTTGGTAAAGCAAATGTAGTGGAAGATTTCCTGTCAATATTTCCAATAGAATCAAATGAAGGAGTGATGGATGATTCATTCCTAGATGAACACTTTTTTTCCTTACAAGTAAAAATACCCTGGTATGCATATATTGCTAACTATTTGGTCACATGGTAGATTCCACTACATTTTTCACCAAAGGAGAAAAGTGTTGAAAATGGAAGTAATTATGTAGCTTTAAAACATGCAAAACTATTGTACTGTAGATCTAGTTAAGTGTTCTTTGTTACAATTTTTTTGTGGATGATTGTCTGTTTAGATTCATTTTACCATTTGTAGAAGTAGACAGAAGATTATAAAAGAATAAGACTAGAAGAAAGAAGTTACACAACATATACCATGGAGAAACCCTTTCAGGAAAAAACTCCACCAAAAATCAATGTATTATTTAATCTTAGAATAAGATTACAATAATTCTAATCCTTGCTTGAGATGCTTATTTTCTCTTCAACAATTCTTCTTCACAACCTGCAATCAAATCTGATCAATTCTCTTTAGCTTGCTGCAATAAATAGACAATAATGAGCCTTGTAAACTCCAAAGAGTTTACAATTACAAAGCACAATGCTTATCTCACAAAACCCATGCCTATTCTTTGCAAGTAGAGTTCTACCATGAAGAACAATGTCAAAACAAGTCCTTCATCCATTTGGGTGTCCCAAATTGAAGACATAACTCAACGTTGATTCCAAAGATATCTTGTAAGCTTATCCTCAAAGTTGGAACCCAATAATGGGCCCACTTAACTCAGCCTTATAAAATATCTTATCATGCAAAAGTGTTAATTCCAAGATGCCAACTTTGACATCCAAGGTGGGTCCAAGTCAATCTCTGTTAACTGAAACATATCTCTCCACCATTCATGCAAATACCATGCATGATTGATCATCCCCACTTAACTCAATGTGTCACCTATTATTTGTCATGAAACTCAAGTCATTAGTCATGCATTCTGAGTGAACTGAAGTCAACTAGCATTCAACTGAAACTAATTACATGCAGTTGAAGATAACTGAACCATAACTGAACTGAACTGATACTGAACTGAACTAAATTGAATTGATATGAACTAAACTAAACTCTATGCATTTAAACATCAATCCCTAACTTCTAGGATCTTTACATGCATTACTAAAGTGTTATCTTTTACTCCAAACAATTAACTTAACTCAAGGTGAGTTCCACTTTCCATGTGGGTGCCCCATGTGCTCCTATTTTGTAGGAGCTCTTCATGGGCATCCCCACATGTTCCTATCATTTTGAATTAATTACAAATGTCAATTAACATGTTCATTTCATTCAAATTTAATCTCTTTCTAATCCTAGTGTTTGGGAACACTTTCCAAGTACTTAGGAGAATTGTAATTAAATGGGATCCTATTCCTAACAAAAAGAAAATTGGTTCACAAATGCTTCCCATACTCTTGGATATCTGGTTATCTATTTTATACAAGGCTTGATAACATCATGAGAAGATGCATCAGGGAAGATGATATATTTGACATCATGAAGGAATGCCATGATGAGCCATGTGGAGGTAGTTTTGTAGCAAAGAGAACAACCTTTAAGATCCTCATAGCTGGCTATTATTGGCCTACTTTGCATAAAGATGCTGTTAAATACACCAAAAGCTATGATAGGTGTCAAAGAATGGGAAGGCCAACCAAGAGTGATGAGATGCCCTTACAACCTCAGTTGACATTGACACCTTTTGGCAAATGGGGTTTAGACTTCATTGGACCAATCTCTCCTACATCTAGCAACAAAGAATATATCCTTGTGTGCATTGACTACTTGAAAAAATGGGTGGAAGTCAATGCCCTACAATTTTCCAGAGATGGTAATGTGGCTAAGTTCCTATATGAAGATATTTTTACTAGGTATGGAGTACCTAGAGAAATATTTACTGACCAAGGGCCCCATTTTACTTCTGATCGAATTGCCAAGTTGGTTGAAGAATACCAAATTAGACATAAGAAATCAACGCCCTATCATCCACAGGCTAATGGTTAGGTGGAAGTCGCTAATAGGGAGATATAAAGTATTCTCACCAAAATAGTGTAGCTACATAGGAAAGATTGGGTTTCAAGATTACCGAAAGTAGTCTGGGCATACAAAACTACATGGAAAACAACCACTAGATTTACACCCTATGAATTAGTCTATGGAAAGACAACAATCCTTCCTATTGAATTTGACTATAAAACATTGAGGACAATAGTAGAGTTGGGAATGGATTTAACAGATGTAAATAAGGAAAGGCTTCATTCTTTAAATGGGTTGGATAAGATAAGAATGGAGGTAGTACATCATACAAAAGTACTATAGCAACAATGGATGAAGTGGCATGATCAATATATTAAAAGAAAAGAGTTCACTGTGGGAGATTGGGCCCTATTATATGATTCACAGTATAAAGATTTCAAGGGAAAATTCCAATCTAGATGACTAGGCCCCTATGAGATTAGCAAAGTTTACCCTAATGGGGTAGTACAATTACACACCATTGATGTAGTCCAGTTTTCCCTTCTTGTTAATGACCATAGACTAAAATTATATAAGAAGACATTACAAAAGGATGACTTCATATTTTCACTAATCCAACAATATGGTGTTCTCACTGAACTTGATACAAAATCAGATACACAAAGTCCAACTTATATAATACGTGACATACACAACACTTCTAGTGGCCCAGAGATTGAGTTACACATCTCAATCCCTGAGCTCCCTTGACACTAAATTTTTATGTTTTTCACACACATACACACACTGCACGTTATAATAATGTTCAAAATATATTTAGAGGGACCTGATATCAATATTCACAAGGGATTTGATGTGAAAGGGACCTGTAGCTTCACACCATCCACATTTAGAATGGGACCTAATACTGTAGGAAGCCGTAGCAACATCTAGAAGCTGAAACGAATATTCAACTCACTTGGTGCTATATTTACTGCAAGTTCATTCATAGTCATTTCAAATATATTCACGTGTCATATCAATCATTTCATGCACAATAAAGCGGCACAATTCTTTTATTACCCACTCTCCTTTCAATTACTCGAGCTATCAAATCACCAGCTCACACTAGTCATTTTCGTCCCATCATATCCACTCGCCACCCACTATTCGTTATATTGTAGTTAATATCTATCACATCAAATCAATGAATACATATATTCTTTTAGTTTCCATGAGTGAAAGATGGTTATTTCTACAAGGAAATACTTAAGGTATGCTGTTATGATTAATCTAGTTTTCTTTAAACTTTCATGTACTTTTTCATTTAATTCCATGCATGCAAAATATTAAATTACCATCATTATGAATTTACGCCACCTCCAAATCATCAATGTGAAGTGAGGTCACTTCACCAATTAAGTTGGGGAGAGGGTACACCTTACTCAGTCTTTTTTCCAGTCCCTTCGAATCTGCCACTTGAAACCAAATTTAATGAATATTATGACATGCAAAACCCTTAGTTATGTTTTATTTTTGTTGCTATTTCCACTACCATTCTCAAAATTGCTAAAACTTAAAACCTTGAGTTTATGAGAACTTCAACTTAGTTAGACTAGACCTGAACTTAGAAGGGAATTTGTAGTTGCAGTATGGTATAGTAGTAAGGATATATGAGGAAACAAAGGTTTTGAAGTGGTAGAGCAGTTCAAAGGTGGTGGGAAGGTTGAATTGAATTTTTGGAGTTGAATTTGGTATATTGAGCAGAGAAGAAAACAAGGATGGGAGGAGATGTTATAAGAAGAGAGCCAACGACTCACCAAAAAATTTTGGAGGACACAACAGTCCTGCCTATCTTCACAAGGGTTGGATGGCTCAACTACTATATGAAAATAATGAAATTTAGTGATGAATTAACAAGAATATTTGTAAAAACTCTTCAATAAGATGAAGCCATGGTAAAGGGACTTTCTATAGATGCATCTAAAACCACCATTCCATAGGTTACAAGAATACCAAGGAAAGGAACATAATTCCCAACTCGGTTTGATGCAGTTACAACCTAGGAAGAATTCTACATAAGAGGAGAGGAATTGGATTCCTCAACACAAGGTACAAAGATACTTTCTCTCCACTGGTTGTAGGCAAGATGTGCCTCTTATATTATTAGATACATTACCTATGATGGTAGAAAAAACCTTTTGTATATTACCTATTTCAAATTGGTAAGTCATTTTAGGCATAATAGGGTAGTAAATGTACCAAATTTTCTTTACAACTTGTTGAAATGAATGGCCTCAGAATACCAGAAAAGGGAAAGTGACACTTCCCTCTCTCATCACTTCTTAGTTACTTTATTGATAAAAAGGAGTCTAAGAATTCAATACCCATAAGTTAAGTGGGAGGATTTCAGGGCTGAGGAATGCATAGAAATTAATGGTTTTCTAGATGCACCTGTAGTACCTGGGGATACAAAAAACTAAAATGAGCCCCAAAATGAACCTAAAGAGGCAAACCCTCATGTTTATCCTGTGGCCTCAGCTACCTGTAGCCAAGGTGAGAATTTAGAACCTACAGGGATAGAGTCTAGGCTGCCCATAAATGAGGAATTACTTTGAAGAAGATATTTCCAAGAAACAAAAGGATACTCAAAAGAAGAAAAAGGGGGATGTTCCTAAGAAGATAAAGAGTGTTAAAAATGAAAAGAGAAAAAATGAGGAAGAAGTATTAACACCTAGACGCTCTGGTAGGCTTAGGAAACAAAGTGCTACAAAACAAAATTTAGAAGAACAACCTCAGGAAGAACATCAGAAAAAACAACCTTAGGAAAATGTTACAATTGTAGAAAATAACTCTGAATTAGAAGGGAATGTTCCTAGTTGTGAGAATATACTAGTGAAAAAGAGAAGGTATGTAGCGACCACTTTTGATTTTGAATCGAAAGACATATTTGATACCAAGAAATTCTGGATAGAAACCTTCCCCATTCCTGAAGATTATGAAGAAATTAATGAGAAATTTGAAGATGTAGAGAAAGCTTACATTGGAGGCAGAGATGTAAGAAAGGAACTCCAAGAGGAACTGGAAAAAATTAAACACCTAGAGTAATTGGTACTGAATTATAAGCAAAAGGATAAAGAAAGAGATGCAAAAATGAAGGATATGGAGGAGAAACTACAACTATATGGTCATGAAACTAAACTAGATGTGCTAGCATGGTTGGTTGTTACTAAGATAGGGGCAAAGAACTAACAGTGCCAAATGAGAGACCTCCTCCTCTTAAAACTCCTGATTATCATACAACCTGCTCACTTGGATACATATTGTGGAAAGTAACTGTTAAGTTTGCACAGGAAAAGGAGAAGTGGAGAAAGGAAAAGGAAAAATGTTACACCCCAATTATGTAATTAATAATTACTATTACTATGAAGGGAAAATATGAATGTAATTCATATTCTGATGGTGAATAAAATGTGCTTGCACTTTGTTATTGATGCAATATGAATGAACATTATGTTATATGAAGAAATGCATATATGTGAAATGATGGTTATTGAATTGATATTCTAACTTTGGAGATGTATTACATATACTGCATATTTTGTGAACAACTGACTACCATGAGCATGTGTTAGTGGTTGCAGGTAAATGTTCATTCCTCCAAGCGGAGGGGAAGTATCGCTCAGGACAAGATCTTTGTTGGGTAACCAGTAATGTAACCTATCTAAGCTTACACACACTCACAGTAGAATAATTGAGTCCGGTTATTATGTGGGAAATAGGTAAGCCATCCTTAACGTAATGTTTTTGCATTAGTAAGGGTATTGATTATTATTGAATGCATGCTTAGGTGGTATCTATGTGTTTGAGGTTTTATGTGCCTTTGAGCTTTTCGTTGATAAATATTTACATCAAAAGTATACATGTATATGATTATATACATACATTGAACCATGTTTAAGAGCATAATCATATGCATGTATGTGTAAGGAGAAATACTTACAAGCATACTCATATGAGGGATCGATTATATATATGTGAATATATATATATGTGTGTGTGTGTGTGTATCAACGAGAATAGGATAAGAAAAGGGGTAACCTAATATATATATATATATATATAAACATATTAAATATGTCTATGCACATATATGTGTATGTATGAGTTCATGCGTATTTTTTGACAAGTAATGATAAACAAGGATGTTTGCATTCGAGATATGGAATAGATTGTTTAACTATCATATTGCTATATAGTGTATATATATATATATAATACACACACACATAAGCATAAATGCTTAATAGAGGAGTGTGTACATATATATAGATATAATATATTATTATTACATGAATGTTAGGTTGTTCGTATTCATTTATATATAAAATGTATAAATACATGTT
>VDFB02107926.1:0-13950 GCA_007258455.2 Sequoia sempervirens | reverse complement strand
GACTAAAAAAAGGTTTGAATCCAAGTCGTTATCATAACAATTTCTCTGCCTTACCATAGAACATGGCCTGCTAGACAACATCTAGACAAGGTTGATTGAGTTAAGAAGGATATGATTTTGAAAACAATTGTTAACTTAAGTGGATAGTCACTATGTTGAGGAGGATTATCCTACATTGCATGCAGTATATCTTTGATGTCTGCTTGACCCACATTGTAAGGTGATATTGACCCTAATTTTTATACAAATCTGCTTAAAATTCATCTTGTGAACCACTTATGTAGTCATAAATTCCTGTGTAGCTAGTTTCTACAGAATAAATAGAGCCCTCATTCGATTAAGTTGCCATGTCCTAAAGTTCTATTTGACAGATGACATTGAGATTGAGAATCATTTCTGGCCCTTGGAAAAAATAAATTAGACAACCATCCAAACAACTGACAACTACCAACTGTCCCAAAGAAAAGCAGATTGATATGAATAATTCAAAACTGTAAACAGTCAAGACTACAGCTAGGTAGGATGAATGTAGCCTTAAAAGGAAACCGCTCCACAAAGAATCTTAATAAGGATATTGTGTGTAAATCATTAAATAGAATAATTCAACCTATAAATGAATAATGTATTTTCATTTGACATGACATCGAATTGCATTAGGATAAGTAGATTTTGAATGTGATTATAGCTAGATTGAGAAATAACACAAATTGCCAAATGGTTTGAGAACTTTGACAGATTAGCATTAGCATGTTGAGAGCGATTGATTCTTTCACACCAACATATGCACATGTGCAAGGAATGAGTGGGGAAATGAATATGAATATTATTTATTCCCACCACCTCAAATGTAATTGGATTAAGATATAAATCAGAGGTAGATGAACAATAATAAATGCAACCTTATATTATTGGAAATGTTGGTGATGTTGATCTGATCCATGAAATATTATAGCATTGAAACAAAGGAGATATTTTGACCATTACAAAGATGATGAAGCAGAGTCATTAGCAAGGATTGAAAAAATTGTAGAGTTTGAAATATTGAAGCTTAGAAGTGACATTTGCATTCCATTAATGGTTGACCACATAAAGGCACTGGAACGGATTTTCATAGAGCATCAAGTGAACTGGCATTAGCTTTAATATCTTATACAGGTACTTGGCTCAAATCTTAGCAGCTAGATTTTTCTGTTTCCACAAGCATGCAGATCTCTAAACACCTCTTACTCTTGGCTACTTTGATTGATGATTTTACTTACTGGCATACAATCAATTTCCTAGAACTCAGAATCATTGTTCACATAGACTGGCATACACCTTTCTCAAGCTACTATGTCGATTCTCCCAATAATAGCAAGTAATTAAGTCTTAAGGGTTATTTCACAGTTATAAGAATAAGCATTATATGACAACTGAAATATATGTAAAAATAACAGCATATAATAATAGTAAAAATAAATCTATTGCCTATGAACCCATGAATATGATATAGGATTGTCTTTTCCCTTATACAGCGGGCCAACTTTGCTTATATAAACTGGGATAGAAACTTTCATTGACAACTTTTCATAACTATGATCAACTTCATATTTACTTATCACATACTCATTTAGTTTGTCACATACAAAGCAGTTATGGTAGGTCAAACTTCCCAATGTTGAAATATATAGCTTTATGCATCCCTTTTGAAGGATTTTTGTCAAGTATAGGTAAAGCTTTCAAATTACAATTTTAATATATATATACTCTTTTATATTTCATTGCACAAACCCTCACCTACTTTTGACACTCTGAATTCTGCAATAAAGTGTATTGTACTTGAATCCCAAATAGAAGCCGAATCAAGGGCACAATAGTCATCTTTATTATTCTCCTATTTGTTCCAAGATTAAAGGCACTGCAATGGATGATCTATATTAACATTTGTTTGGTTTGCCAAGCACCTAGTGAAACCAATGTTTTACATATTGTATAAATGTATATATCTTCTTATTTTTGTGTTTCAAATCTATAGTAACATACAAAAATGTTTCCACAAATCAAGCAGTGCCCTTAGACCATACCTATAAATGATTAGATCAATCGATAACCCCCAATGGCCATAGACTGGAATAAAGTGCAAAATATCTGCTTTGAGGTCTTTAACCACCTCATCATATCTCCTTGTGCAAACAAATTGTACTGTTGCATTTGTTAACTCTGTAAGTGGCAAAATATACACAAGGATATCCAATAACAAACTTGTATTTATAAATAATTAGTTCTTTTCCAATTTTTATCACATTTAGAAAAGTTATAAGGGTGGGGATTCAGCAATTTAGCATTCTAATTGTATATACATATGTGTACATGTGTGTATGTATGTATGTATGTATTGCCATATACGTATGTGTATGCAACATACATGTGCATGCATACAAAAATAGTACTTATAGAGAGCACACATGTGCCACGTGCATGCATGTACAGTATGCATGTATGCATTACATGTGTACACGTGCATGTGTACGTATGCATGCATGTATGCATTACAGCCACGTGTACATGTGCATGCATGTAATGCATATGCATTAGAGAGTGAGGCATGTATATGTACATGCACATATATGTGTATGTGCGTATGCATGTAGATGTATTATATATACATATGTATACATACACACATGTACACATATGTATATATAATACATCTACATGCATACGCACATACACATATATGTGCATGTACATATACATACATGTACATATATGTGTATGTGCGTATGCATGTAGATGTATTATATATACATATGTGTACATGTGTGTATGTATACATATGTATGTACACGCATGTATATATGTGTATGTGTGTGCATGCATATGTACATGTATGTATGCATGTGTGTACATGTGTGTATGCATGTGGGCTGCATGTATATTTATTACATATAGCATATGGCAAGGCATGTATGTATGTGATATGCATGCATATACATATGACATACATATGTACATGCTATCATTGCTACAAAAGAAGGTGTGTATGTATAAAGCTGTATTATATATATGTACATATGTATAAAGATGCATGTACATGCATTATATATGAGATAGATATATGTATGTATATGCATATATATGTGTATGTACACAAGGCATGCATTTAGCAGCATGTGCATGTGTGTACATGTAAAAATTTGAGGCAGGTGTTGCCACGCAGCATGCCACGCACATATCACATATTTCCATGCATGTATTATTACATATATATATGTATATACATACATACATACACACATTGCCATACATACATACACACACATACACATATGTATACATATACATATGCATGTATACGAATATTTCTGAGATATATATATATATATATATATATATATATATATATATATATATATACATGCACGTACACACATGCACTCCCACATACATACACGTGTACATACAGATATATGCACATGTATCTATATGTTTATATTTTATTCCTAAGGAATTTATTTCAAAGAATTTTAACTTTATTACTTTAATATGTTTTAAGCTAGATCGAAAAATTAAGGAAATGTTAACCTTTTTATAATTTCTAGTGTTTGATTTAAAAAATAATTGATTACAAAGAAAGGCTAGATCATATATGACCAATTGTAATGAAGAGTATTTTTTTATTTTGATCAAAATTTTAGTATAGAGTGGTTGAAAGGATAAATATTTTTTTTTCCATATTTACTCTTGGTTGAATATTACCTACATGCCTATGATTTAATAGGTTCACATAGCTCGATAGATATAAAGTTTGAACTAGATCTCATTAGATACATTTAAATTCAAAAATGTTTTCTAGTTTTGAAACTTGAAAATTTTACCTTTAATTTAAATATATATTTTTTTAGTTTTGAAAAAATTTAAATTTAAATTTGTTTAGTTCATTATGTAATTTTGTTTTAATGATATGCAGATCTCTATCTATTTATATATATCATGGTTGATGAGGGATCTCATCATTCCCCTCATTCTGAGCGAGAAGCTCAAACTAGATCAAATATATTTCAGGATAGTATTGTTAGATTGGACAATGCTCTAAAATGTTTAGAGCAAACAATTCACAACTCCCCAAATTTGGCTAATCGAGATAGATTAGTCACTATTAGACAAGAGATTATTAAGATGATTGAGACAATTCGATCATACAATCCTTATGAGGAAATCAGCATTGAACAGTTTTATTTTTCTCTTGCTAGGAGTGTTATTGGCACAGTGAAACATAGAGAAGTTGCCAAATTAGTTTTAGGTGAAAATGTGTTATCCATGTTCCCATTTTATAGAGGAAAAAATAAAATTAGAGGATATGTGGTTACGAGGTGTGAAGATCCTCTTGTTGCGCCATTCATATACCCTAGATGGTTGGCAGCACATCATAGATGGCCTCACAATGATGCGCTGCCATTGTATTTTGTCAAACAGGTATATGCAGAATTTCATTTACATATAGAGGTGGATTACACATCTTATCCTGAGCATGTTGGCCAAGGTAAAGGCCATTTTTCTGACAAACCACAGTTTAGACCTTCAAATTTGCCACCGCCTGTGGACAAGAGGGCATTAGTTGGCCCAAACCTTTTGGTTTTACCAAAATGTTTGGAATTGGTAGCAGCAGGGGAGGCAGCAACAGGGTCCACTCAGAGTCAGATTTTTGAAAACATTGCCTCTATTACGACGTAGATTGATCAGATTTCATTTGATCGAGTTGGTAGATATTTATTACGCCCACGGATCAACCTTCCTCCCACTGAGGCTACATCTGCATCGTATGATCCATTTATTAGTGCCGATCTACCTACTCTTGCAGATGTCGAGCATATGACCCACACGACTCTGCGTAATATGTGTAGACTCTCAATTTTGGATTTACTAGCAGCATATCAGGTTATCAGTGAGGACCATGGGATTGCTCTTGACAGGGTACCAGACTTTATTAGACAACGATATCCTCATACACATATGAGCCACAAGGTGGCAAATGCAGCTCAGGATATTCCACATCAGCCTACAGAATCCCATGCACATCATGTTTTTGTTGATCCTTTAGCTTGTCTAGGTGGTCATTAGGATGTTACAGGTCACGTTGAGGCTACTACGACACCTGATCCTGTCCATGGGACATATAGTCGACTTCTTTTTGCTACTGATACTGTACATGCTACAGAGCCCCCTGCGATGTCTTTACATTCTCGTGATCTTAGTGACATTGGTAGAGCCTTCAAGCAAGCACAACAGGTACTTTCAATTTATAATTTAAATACATGTATATATTTTTAAAATTGTGTTCTAAAAATTTATGTAATGCATTTTAAAAACTTTTAGGGGTTGAACTCTTGATTGAAATTGTGTACTTGAAAATTTTAAGCAGTATGGTGAATTCCCAGACTTTGGAAATTTGGAGCATGATGGCGATCCCATGCAGTATGCAGATGAGGTACATTTAAATTTAATTTTAAAAAACTAATTACTTGATGTTTAAGTTTGAACACATTGAACTCAAGTACATTGTAAAAATTTTAGATAATTTTACATATATATGAGTACTTGAACACATGCAGGGGTTGGAACGAGGCTCAGGACACAGATTGGGAGATATTGGATCGGGACATGGATCCACACATCTTGGATCAGCAGAGCGATCGGTCCATGGATCAAGGGAGAGGTCGAGGGAGAGATCAAGCCATGTATCGAGGGAGAGGTCGAGGGAGAGATCGAGCCATAGATCTGATGATTCTATTCATACCAGACACCCCTCTCTTTGAGATTTGTTTTATAGTATTACATGTCTGAGATCATTTTATTATATGTTGGAGACACTTTTTATGATTTATGTATTGAACATTTGGAAGTGTTACATACTTATGTTTTATGGTACACATATATATACTTGTTATAATTTACATGTCACATTCATACAGTTATGTTTTATGGTTTGAATCTTAGAGGTTTGTTATATACGTGCATTATTATGGTTTGATGAACTCACTTACATTACATCTATAAGTACCTTTATTTAAATTTAAATTATGGTAACTTGTTCAAATGCACTTGTTGTACATATATAGATAACTAAATACATTGTGAAATCAAAATGTTGGACTCCACTATCTAACGGTTGCTATTTGTAAATTTAAAAAGATGGACATGTACATGTAATTAATTTAAATAAATAGTTCAAATGAATTTTTCTTTAATAAATAGGTCAAGAAATAGAAAAAATTGAATGCATATATGCTTGAGATTAATGCTATACATGTTTTAAAGTAGAACATAAAAATGCAATCGGAAATAGATGATAGTTAGATTGAATTCTTTAAAGCTCTAAATGTTCATTTTTAAAGTCAATAAAAGTTATTTATACATTTAAATTGTGCATATATCACGCTCTACATTAACCTAATTTCTAATTCCATATAATCTAATACACATGTTCATTTGAATGTGCATGCAAAGAATTCTTGAACTAGATGATGAGTTGTACTTGTGTCAAGTTGAATGTAAATGAAATCATATATATATATATATATATATATATATATGTTTGAAAGTGTTCACTTAAGAATGAACCATATAATTCAAATAAAGCATGCAAGCTATAAGTGGAGGTGAATGTAAATGAAATCAAATTTCTAGTCTTGAAAGTTTAAGAATTCCATGTGGAACATTTATATATATGTAATTAGAAATTGATATATATATTTAAATCTTGAAAGACATGCACATTTAATATTAAATTAAAAATTGATGACAATTCTATATAAATTAAAAATTGATCAAGTAGATCTCTTGGATGACATTTCTATATATAAATTAAAAATTGATCAATCCATATTTAATTGTATTGGAAAGATGGACCAAATTACATACATGGTCTCAAGCTATACATGGTAAACAAAGCTAAATTGATGCCAAAATGTAGCTATCTCAAGCACCCCAAACACCATCACTATGATTCACTACAATGTTCATATATTCCAATGCACCTTAAGGTGAACAAGAAAGGACAAACCAAGAGAACCTGGATACAATCTAACATTAACAAAATGGATAAATAATTTAGTTCTATACTTAAAAGATAGGAGCTAATATTCTTCAGTAAATTTGGATTTTAAAGATGAAACCAAATTATAAGGTCAAGTGATTTTTTATTAGGAGATTGGATTTGAAATGGATGATAGTCTAGATTAAGAATAAGGTCCCTAGATGTTGAAAACTTTGGGTGATGACGAAAGGACAATATGATGTATGGACTAGATTGAGACCAAGTAACCAAATTTTGATGTTTAAGTGATGCTTTTTTATTATTAAGGATGGAGAATGGATGTACGGTTGAGATGGATCTAGATGGATAATTTTTAAATGATTCTAGGATGAGGGATGCTTACGTGATGAAAATTTAATAAAATTAGGATGTGATGATTAGGATACATGAAAATCCAAATGATCATTTAAAATTATTGAATGTCGTGCATTAGTAATGTATAAAAAATAAAGACAACTAGAGACAACATTTATGTCTAGATTCTTCACCACTCAAACACCAAATCAACTAGATAATTTTATACAAGTTTTTGGAGTTGAATGTTCAAATGAAATGAAAGATTTGAATGTGAACTTAAGAATTCCAAGGAACATAAATAAATTTAAATGCAAAATTGGAACATGGACTAGGTTTTGTACATATTGTTGCACGTATATATATTCAATCTAGCTCATGTATATATGTGGAGTTGAACAAATATTTAAATTCAACTTGATTTGAAAGTGAAAGTTTAACAATTCCATGTGTCAAACATAAAAATTTACAATCAAGGAATCTAGAGAGATGATATAAAGGAATTTCTAGAGATTCTCAAGAGTGAAGGTTTAAAAGAATGAACCATGTCCAACATGTAAAAATGCAATTGGAAATTTAGATGATTTAAAGGAATTTAGGCAAAATGTAAATTAAAACATTTTTAAAGTCACTAGGTTTTGTAGATCAAGCATATATATGATCTAACATACATGTCACATTCTAAAAAAAAAACCATTCTAAATCATGTCATATGTCCAATCAATACAAATATATAAATTATCTAGATTTGGAGTCATAAATGTGTACACATGTATCCAAAAAACAACTTAAAGCTCCTGGTACATAAAATCTGGATCCTCTCTATCTTTAATTATCTCTAAAATCTTCTCATGATCTTCAATAGGCAACCTCCACTTTTGTTTGGCAAGTCCTCTTTTAGGTAAAGTTTCTAAATTTATTTTTGTTGCCAAAACTAAGTGACTGTAATGTAGAACCTTTTGTCCTGGCCTATAATCAACAAATATAATACCATTTTTATCTATCTTTATTTGCTGATAATATGTGCCTTCAATAACGAATGATCCAATGGGATACTCTTGTCCATCACCATCTGTCATCGATTCGAACAATTTGCTTTTTGGTTGTGTACATCTTAGTAGATAGTAATCTACACCTTCCCCATTTTCAGGATCTGCAACTACAGTGAAAATATCTCCTGTACACACACCACATATTTACATATTTAAGTAAATTATACATTTAAAAGTTGTAAAAATTTATATTTTATATTTGAAACTTAATTAAACATAGAATATATATATATATAAATTTAAATCTTTATTTTAACTAAATTAATCAATTTGGACATACCTATAACAACTAAATCAGATACACGTTCGTAATCAGCTGAATATAGTGGATCATAGACATCAACATTGTCATCTTCAACAAAAGGAGGCATTGATATTAATTGTTTCATTTCCCATTGTGAAACATACCCCTCTCTAATATTCTCACATTGATCAATATTTGCATTGTCCTCAATGCAATCAATACAAAAACATGATTTTTCTCTCACATTCATTGCATAAGGCCTACTACTCCCCGTTGTCATGATTTGATGTAGATTTCTAATACCATGAATTGCTTCACAATTATAAGGATTTGATCGATCAATATCTATTTAAATTCAAACTTGAAAATTCAATTTGAAATCATGTACGTACTTGAACTTTGAAATTCAAATTTTTAACAAATTTTGACTAGACATACATACTTGTAACTTCCCAAAAATACCGTGTGTTGTATGTTGAGTCGCGAGCAGAAAAATGACTTTTGCACCATTCAACAATTTCGTTTGCATTCCGTATGGCATTACCTACAAGTTACACACAAGTTGGCACAATTTGTCACCTATTACTTTCAAAGAACTTAAAAGAAAATTTAATTTAGTTAAATTAAATATATATACATATCTAATCTTTTAAAAAGTATGAAGCTAAATTGGACATACCAGCAAGTTCATGTTGATGAAGTGCACGCTTCACACATGCTCCTGCTCCATCGTGCTCTCCTTTTCCATGTCCACTCTCATAAAAATTCCACAAAAAATTGGTGTTGCATCTAGCATGTTGACTACATAACCAAACAAAGGCTTTTGCAGACTTAAATTGTCTTGTGAAGTTACAAATAATTAAACACTTGAAAACCTTGAATTATCTTCAAAAAACAATTTAAGTCTCAAAGTGTTAAAAGTAAATATAAATTAATTAAAAATAATTTAAAAACCAATGTACTTACCAGCACATCCATCAGACCATATCCAGTGTTGTTCTTGATTTATGCCACGTCGTCTTAGGTCTTCAAAAAACATTTTGAAACAATGAGATACATAGCTTCTATCATGATTCGTATCATCACTGATATAAAAGTGAACCTCTTTGATGATAATTCAATCATCTTTGCTACTTTGTATTCCATCGATTGATAACTCGGTATGCCTGTAGCAAACTTGCACAAAGATTGCAACTTGCTCTGAATGATAATATTGACTTTGAATCTCAGTTTGAGGACTAAATGTATAGTTCTCAAAGAAATCTACAATAGAGAGAATACAACCTGGTGGAAAACAATTCTTTGAATAACGAAATTGCTTAGATTGCCATCTTGCACCATGACAATGTTGGATATGTGGATATATGATATTGCGAAATTTACTCATGAATTCATGTAAGGCAATCCACTCTCTTTGAGAACAATTTTTTGGCCTCAACTCCTGACTTCGTTAAGTATACATCTCATATTCAAATCTCTTCCAAGTAACTTGCATTTCATTATTGTCAACATGTAAAAGATTCTTCAAATCTCCATAATAATTACATACATTTTTTATACACTGAATGTTGAATTCATCCGAATTTTTTGATTTTTCACATAGAAGAGACTTCACAAATTGTGTTGTGCTTCCAGGGATGGCTAAATTTCGATCAATTGTTGCCATAACTTTTCTATATGATTGTAGGTGTAGATCAAATTCAACATGATTTCGACAACAACAAGTTTCATGTACTTTATTTATACATACAAATGATGGTCGTAGTGTTTCAAACATCCTTTGACAAATCTTCACATTTAAAAATTCTTGTTTAAATGCTTCAAAAAGTTCACTTTGTGTTGTATCTATAAACTGTTTTGGATGAGAAATTTTTGTACCATCATCACCTATTATTTGTATAGTATCCCTTCTATTGGAAGAAACACGAGAGTGGGTGGTCCAATATTCAACAACTTGTTTCTTTACATCTTCTAAAATTCTATCTTTTTGAGGAAACCTACAAAATATTTACCTAATTTTTCTCAAATTTTCCATCTATTTCATCTCTCTTTTCAATATATCTTTGAACAGTTCTCCTAGAAACATTTAGTAATTCAGAAATTGTTTGAACTTGTCTTCTATATGATAATTTCTTACTAGAAATTACAGTCATCAACGCTCTACGTGCAGCACTTAAATCACTAGACCGACTCTTCTTTTCAATACATTTTAATGCTTCTTGCAGGTTTTCAACAATTGTTTGTTTTAAATCTGATGACTTTTTCCTATTATCAACCCCTAACAACTCCAAAATAGGGGTCATTTCTTTTCATCTAAATAACTTTGCAATTAACTGTGCTCTTCCAATTAAAGATTTCTCTTCAAAAAATTCATCCCATATTTTTTTAGAGTGTAATTTTAATGTGCTTTCAGATAACATATCTTCAGATGAGATATTATTTAAAAGAGAATCTTCATCCATCTCCATCAAATTTTCCATACCATAGTCCAAAACATTTATATTAGTACTAGGTTCAGTTTGTTCTTGTACCTGTACGTCACCTTGATCATCAATATTTTCCATGGGTTGTTGTTCAGTAGATGTTCCTTCATCTGCTTTTCTCTTTCTTTGTCTTACTCGTGTTCATTCATACTTCCTCGATCTAGCCCTTGGATTTTCCATCACAAATTACACTCAAATTTGAATGATTGCCTACATAGAAATTTGTACACACATAAGCTTTTCATGAAACATGTACATGTAATATAGCATAAATATTTTAAAAAGCTTGTAACTAGATGCAAAACATAAACATAAAATATTTAAACAAAAGTTTTTAATAAACATAAACATGCAAAACATAAAATATTTTTAATTGAATAATGAATATATTTCTACACATATTTCTTTGATGTTAATATTTTAATAAAAAAAAAAGTGAAAACAAACTTCAAATGCATTTTCAATAAAAAACATAATCAATTAAATAAATTAAAGATCAATACACCTTAAAAATATCTCTCCTCTTCTCTAAATGCCTTTTATTTCTTTGAAATATGTATTGTAAATTTCAGAAATGATAAACCTTCCAAAATGTTGAAATAAATCTTCTTTAATCGAAATATTTGTTATTTTCTAATTTTTTTAATTTGATAAATTTGGAAAAAAAATAACTTTTTTTTATATCATTCATTTTCGGCCGAGTAATTATCGGCCTATAACTTTCCGAGCGATTGCTTTTCGGCTGATTCCTTACCGGCCGATAGGGTTTTAGCCGAAACCTGGTCGGCCGAAACCTGGTCGACCGAAACCCTACCGGCCGAAAATATCTAGTTGGCATCCTACATGGCAGCTTACTCATCATTTTTCAAAATTTTCTGAAACATTCATTTTTGGCAGAGTATTTCTCTAGTCAGATTGATTTTTTTGCAAAAAATAAAAATACCCTTTTATAGAGCTTGAAGTGTAGAATCCAAATATAGAATTTTTATAATATTTTGATTAGTTTTGATATCTTTTATTTTTAAAATAATGCAAGTAGGTTTTAAAAATTAAAAAAGAGGCTGATTTGATATTAAAAAAATGATAGTAAAATTTATTAAAATGTTTTAAATATTATATGAGGCATAAGAGGAGAGAGTCTACTTCAAAAGGGTATATTTTGTTTTTTGAAAATGATTGAAAAAATTGAAATTAGTTGACGGCCCATCAAAACTGTCAAATTCTGACATGTTTGACTTTAAAACGTTATTACGAGAAAAATATACATCAAAATGTGATTTTTTTTTCCATGCACAGGATATTGAAATTACCTATTTGGAAAAAAAAAAGGAGAAATGAAGTTTTTTTCATTTTATTTCTTGACGGCCCGTGAAGTCACTCTTTTATGAAATTTTCAGCATTCCAAAATTTGTCCTTAAATTGATAAAAACATAATAATTTTTTTTTTTTTTAATTTTAAAAATTACAGAAATAAACTACACCAAAAGTTCTACATTTTATTAGTTTACACCATTTTGAAATTCAAAACATAAAGACCACTTTTATGTGGTCGAAGTTCAGAATTTTTTTTGTTGTTGGCCGATTCCTTTATAAAGTGTGACACAGGTTTGTGCTTTTACCCATGTGCTAGTCGGTAAGACATATTGAATACATCGTGACATTACATCGATACCCCAACCTATGCTGATGTATCTTTTCATACGCTGGTCGGCAAGACAATTCAAACTCGCCAAGACCTCATCCCAAATACCTTCAGCTTGGCCGATATACTTCCACATACACCGGTCGGCGAGACATAATATATTCGCTATGACTTCACTCCGACAATAATTCTTTTTCCGAAATGACTTTTCAGTCGCCGAAACAAAAGATGTGTCCTACTGATAATCTGCAACAAGCATACATTAGTGAAAAATACATAGGTCGAGGAGACTTTCACTATGTCTTGCTGAAATAACTTTTCACTGAAATATCAAAGACTAGATGGATTCAAATGGATCATATGACAGAATATAAGCAAGACAACATAAGGAGGGGACTTTATGCTTATGGTGAGGATTTATTTTGGAAACTCATGAATGCAATTGACTGTGAAAATTTCAAAGTTTTATAGTTCTAATAGTGTGCACATTAGGGATCATACCATAGCCTCTTTCGTCCATTTCTATCATCCATCATATTTTCCACTTGCATTCCACATCCAAATTAGGTCCTTTTATGCAACACGATCATCCGAATAGGATCCATGCATTGTCACGACTTATCAATTCTACACATAGCTTCAGAAAGTCTTGTCATAACCATAAAAATACAAAAAAAATAGAAAAAATAAAAATAAAAATTGTTACCTTGATGAAAACCTGGCAAATAGGCATCTTGGTAACACCAAAAAAATAAAAAAATGAATAAAATAGTAAAGAGAAATAATTCTTCCAATAGTGAAAACCACTTTGGTGGCACTTTGGATAAGTACCATGGTGAAAACTTGGCAAATAGGTGCCATGTGTAGTTGACTTTGCTCTGTCATCTACCATTATTCCAATATAACTTTTCCCTACCATTCGCCTTTCCCATATCACCTATAATGATGACCGGTTGTTCTTTCCATATCCTAGAATGATTTACATCATGTGTCCTTTCGCCTTTTCGCATCCCCTTCCCTTTCACCCCTGATAAATTGGTCTTATACTTGACTAGGGGAAAATACTTGACCTACATCATTGGATCTTGCACTTACTATCAGAGGTCACTACATAAAAAAAAATCATTATAACTTGAAAAAGACAAAAAAATCAAGTATTC